>JANAVB010006391.1:2150125-2230125 GCA_029216955.1 Iris pallida | reverse complement strand
TATTGATTGGGATATGGGGGAGTATAAATAGTCATGTGAACAATTCTAAAGTAGTATAACCTTGTGAGCCTCTTTAGTATATTCATGTGCAAATCCAGCCATTCATATGTCGACTTTGTACTCTACATCACTAGTCACTGATAGTTCCCTATTTATAGTAGATATTTCCATTACAGTTCTTTCTTTTACATCATGTACATTCTTTCAATTTTCATGTATCGTACTCTTTTGCATGTTTATATTTTCTAACCTGTTATGATTTGCGTGAGATGTATTGTGCTCGCTCCTGTCCTGACTGGACTTGTTGAAAATATTACAGAGGATAATGAGGAACCCTGCACCCCTTACTATGGAGCTTGCCTAGATGACACTCGCGACTTGGACCTTTGGAAGGTTCAGGCAGCTGCTGAGGATGATACCCATACAAAGAATAGATAATTTAGACTGTTCTTTCTTTTCATGTCAGTTTTTGTCTTTGATTTCAGAGTTGTAATATTTTGGAGATGTTGAGACTTGTGTTTGTTAACTTTGATTTATTTTACTTTTGTTTGTACCTCAGTTTTGAGGATTCCCTTATCTATTACATCGTGCTATATTCTACCCCTAGATTTGTGATTGAGTCATACCTTCTGTGATTGGCCTCCTTTTGGAGAGTATTTCATATTGTGTTAGTTATGTTCATGACCTAGAACAGCGTTCTACCGCCGACACTGCGGCATAGGCTGGACGTACCCACTTCTCGTGCCTCTACACTGGGTACGGGTCGTGACACATTTTTAGTGGTGGCCCATGCAGGCCGAGTTTATGTAGTGGTATTCAAACTAGAGTATCACTACATTCTGTAGTAGGATTAGGATTATTTTTTGAGGTACTCAATCACATTAGGAAAAAACTCTTAACTGAATTCCTGCCAACTAAATTCTTGCTAAAGATTGCTTCCTTGAAATGACTATCCTCCCTTGAATTATCGTTTCTATCTCAGTATTGATTCCTTGTTTGATCTGTCTCTAGGATGGTGATTGAGACACGATCACATCGCTCTGGCCCAGCAGACGCTAGTGAAAGGTCTGCCACCCCTCGCCCGATTGTGGATGTTGGGGCCATAGTACCTCATGTTTCTGCTCATATAGGAGCGTCAACAGCTTTTGGGAGTGCACCTTCACCTGTCCGGAGGTCTTTTCCCGTCATTCCAGATATGTTCCAGCAACAGCTACCTTTAGGGACAGTGGATGAGGCTCAGATGTTTACTTTCTTCCAGCAATTCCTGGAGACACAGCAGCAGATGCAGCAGAGCCAGACTACTGATTTTTGACAGAGCAAACACGATACCCACCAGTTGGTCAGGATGATAGTAGAGCTGGTGACTGCTCAGCCACTGGAAGGATAGATGCAGCAGTATCAGCCGAAGACTCCAGGCATCCAATCCTTTAAGAAGATGGGACCCCGAGACTTCAAAGGTACAGAGGGCATCATATACGCTGACGATTGGATAGAGCATATTGAGGAGATATTTCGATTGGTGCAGATACCAGTTGGATTACAGTTCGAGGCAGCAGCCAGTCAGATGCAGGACTTGGCCTGTACTTGGTACCAGACGGACCCGAGGGTTGGTACAGCCGGTCAGACATGGGCAACCTTCAAGAAACTATTAAAGAAAAAATTATTTCCCGATACAGCACTCGGTGCCTTAGGGGCGCAGTTCGAGAGTTTGGTTCAGGGGAACCTGACCGTTGAGGAGTACGCCGGGGAGTTCTGCCATCTGAGTAGATTTGTTGAGGATCTTACTGAGGCCGGGAAGGTGAGGAGGTTCTGCAGGGGTTTGATCAGGGATATCAGGTCATATACCAAGAGGAATCGCGATGCCACTTTCGAGCAGATTCTGGTAGAAGCCATGGCAGCGGAGGACGATCTTGGGCTGAAGGAGAAGAGGACACGAGACACTCATGGAGCTAGTGGCAGTACGGGCCCGGCCAAGAGACCCCACTTACAGATTCAGCAGTAGTATTCGTAGCAGAGGCCCCACTTACAGATTCAGCAGCAGTATCCGCAGCCGAGGGTCTACTTTCAGCAAGAGCAGTTTTGGGACCGTGTTTCCTTTCAGCATGTGCAGCAGCAGCAGAGGTAGCAGAAGGCCCCGGGACAGCAGCTTATTATCCTTTGCCCTTTCTGTAAGAAACCAGGGCACGATTAGGGCGAATGCCGGAAGAGGCTGGGCAGATGTTTACTTTGCGGAAGATCCAATCATCGGCTGAGAGAGTGTCCTGAGTCTTTTGGACGGACAATTCAGGGAGCATGAGCTAGGGCTCCGGTGGGCTAGCAGAAGGGATTACCCTTACCAACTCAGCAGCAGAGGTACATGCAGCATCAGCAGCAGGTCAAGGAAGGCCAGCAGGGGCGAGCTTTCGCCATGGCAGTCGAAGATGCACAGGCCATTGGGGATGTTGCTGCAGGTTTCATTCTTCTCTGACCGTTTCATACTTGATAGGATTTACATTTATGTTCTAGATTATTTTACTTGATTCTGTCACGTTGTTAACACGGATTGGTACTATATGGATCCTTAATGAGATGTTATCCCCCTCGGGAGCATCGAGTTACAGTATGTCATGTGCATTTCACTTTCATCATGTACTCTGGTGCTTTTACCATTCATATGCACTCTTGTGATTCATGTACTCTCATGTTCACAGAGCTCCCATGTATACATTCATGTGCACCCATTTATGGTCATTCATGTGATATCATGTGCAATAACATAACCTGTCTGGATCCTTGTGTATTTATTAGGGTACAGGGGAGTATAAATGGTCATGTGAACAATTCCAAAGTAGTATACTCATGTGCAAACTCTTAGATTACTTATGTGCAAATTCAAGCCGTTCACATGTCTATCTTGTACTCTGCATCACTAGCCACTGTTAGTTCTTTACTTATAGTAGATATTTCTTTACAGTCGCCTCTTTTACTTTATATATTTTCTAGCGTTTCATGTATCTTACTCTATAGCATATTTACATATCCTGTCATATTATGAACTGCGTGAGATGTATTGTGCTCGCTCCTGTCCTGACTGGACCTGTTGAAAATATTACAGATGATATTGAGGAGTTCTGTCCTAAATACTATAGAGTAGGCCTAGATGACACATGTGAGCTGGACTCCCAGGAGGACCCAGCACTTGCAGAGGACATTACCCCGGTAGTCTAGGCTAGTTAGCTAGACCAGTATCTTACTTATTGTCTTGTCTTGTTTTGGATACACTTTGTACTTATTGGGGATTTTGTTATTCTGGATATTATGGAGTTGTTATCTTAGACACTTAGTTTTTCTCTCCTATTTGTATTTCATTGTGGATTCAGATCTTATCTATCTATCTTATCGTAATTTCTACCTTAGTTGTGATTGAGTTGTAAATTTCTACGTTGTCCTCCATTCGGAGTGTATACATTGTACATGTACCTTATAATTGTTAGATGTATGTGACCTAGGACAGCGTTCTACCGTCGACACTGCGGCGTAGGCTGGACGTACCCACTTCTCGTGCCCCTACACTAGGTGCGGGTCGTGACAACCAATACCTCATGCCAATGGGTGGTCAGCTAGTACTAAGTTAATACAGTAGAAAAAAAATAAACAGTAAAACGACTAATACAGTCGCTTGCACCTAAGTATGACTTTGACGCACAAAGTGATAGAACATGCAGTATATAAGAATAAACTAAAATAAATAACAAGAAATAAATGATAATAAATCACAGAGTATAATGGCACGGTATCTTGCCTTAGGGTGGTGCAAGGAAATAACAAGTCCAGTAGTCAGAATCATCAGCAATGAAAGTCAAATCCCACAAACGGCCCCGGATGCTGAAACAAACATCACGAACATTTTTAGTATAAAAGACATGTCTACAAACGTCTATACAAAAGTCCAATTCTGGACATAGGGGCAAAATTATAATTTTGGTCAAAATAATATCTGCCGTTGGACCCGTTTTGCACAAAAAAGCGTGCCAGTACCTATGTTCTCTAAAATTGTCAAACTATATGTCTAAGGGAGTGGTTTGATGATACGAACCCGAACACATGTCCAAAGATGGATTTCGGTGGGCCGTGCACAATTTTACTCGTTAGATCGGGTCGCGGGCCCGCCAAAAATGACGTTCTGGTCGACCTTCTCGGAATCGGACCAAACTTGGCATATAGGGCCAAAAAAATAATAAGATCCTGATGGCACAAGTTTCATCTCGATACTATGATTGTACACAAAGTTATGGCCTAGTTTGTAAAGTGGTCGATACCATGTAACTCGACGGATACGTTTCGATTTCGTCGTGCACGCACAACAAAATTGAGTTTCATTGAATCCCACACGTCGACCAACATCCATACGCATCTTTCGATGCTCATGGGTTGCGACCACGTCGCCCGGTTCGTCGGGGCGTACGTCATATCGGGAAGTTTTTTAAAAAATTTACAATTTTTGAAAATAATTTTTCTGGACCTTTGAGGGCAATTAACTTTCTGTATAATCGACTAAAAGTAATTCTACCAGAAGGGTTTCCATCCCCTATATGTTGTCTATGACTTCTTCAAATTAGGTTTTCAAAAAATTTAGTATTTAGTCCAGGAAACGCCTTCCAAGGCGGCCTCGAAACTACTTTATTCTAAGTGTATGAACTCAGTTTTTTGTCGAAGTTTTGACAAAATGTTTCGGAAGCATTTGGGGTATCTACCTCGATCTATTTGACAGGTCTTGTAGTCCTATATATTTTGCTTACTATGAACAAATTGGTTCATGGATTGGCTACAAGATGAAAGAGGAAGAGGACGACGAATATGCGTACCTGACTGTTACGACAGGACAGAGTATGCTCTGTTATCTCTCGGGTTTGGGGGTCTTCCCGACTGTACAGGCGGTCAGGGTGAGTCGTATGTAGGGTTGTGGGCGAGCTCTGTGCTGAAGGGTTTCGGCTGTTGTGCGGCGTCGAGAGAGAATTTTATGAAAACCCTATTCGCTCGCTAGTTTTTTAGGGTTTAAATCCTACTTTAGGTCGGGTTAAACTTTGAATTACTCAGGATTTTTAATCGGGGATGAGTTTGGATTAGAGCGGGATTAGATAGGATAAATGTTGGAGAAAATCCAATCAAAATTGTGCAATATTTGATTAAAAAAATTGAATCTTAATCCCTCCGCTGCCTTCTATTCCCGCTCGGGAAGGGATAGGCACTGTTCCAATTAGAACAGTACATTTATTATATATAAAAAAATATATATATATATATATATATATTATCAAACACTAGATTTTATTGAACATTAGGTGAGTACCAACTCAGGTTACAACTGAACGATTACAACTGGATCAAAAAAAGATCATTTGATAAAACTCCTAGCTAATGCTTACACTTGAGCGTAGCTTTGCCAACTTGTCGTGGGACCTCCCCGATCAGTTGATGAATATTGTAGCTGTAGCCTTCATATCTCCACTTGTTGCAATTTTTCCACAACACCCACACTACAGCACCTACTACAATCTGTTTCATGTGTCGGCTCTTCTTCCTCCACCACCATCGAAGCCTATGAAAAAGAGAGACGTCTCTACAAGTCACTAGGTAATCACCCTGCATTGTCGCCCAAACCTGTCGAGCTAGATTGCCTTTGTTAAGGATGTGCTCCAAATCCTCTGACGAACTCTTCCCGCAACAGTGACATTTGGATGCCATTTTGAAGCCCAGCTTCATGATATTTTTGTCCATGGGTAGCTTATTATGGAGTACTCTCCATAAGAGGACTGACCACTTGTTTGGAATACAAGAACCCCAAATGTTGTTGAATGGCAATGTGATTGGCTGCAATTATCGAACCAGGGCCCAAACAGATGCGAGAGAGAATCCTCCTGAGGCTGAACGAACCTACCGCCACCCATCCGGCTCCTCCGTGATGTATCTATCAGCCAGATCACGACCCTGTAAAAGTCCTTTCCATACATGGGATGCATTAGAAGTAATACGGGCAGCTATTGCAGTAGTATTGGAGCAGTACTTTGCTTTGAAGAAACTCGCCCATAGAATATTTTGAGTCTTGAACTTCTACCATAACTTAACTGCCATTGCATCCACGACATCTTTAAGCTTCTTAATTCCCAAGCCACCCTCAGCTTTCGTCCTTGCCACCTTATCCTATCCCAACCAAGTTCGTTTGAAGGCCCCCTCTTGTGATCCCCAAAAGAAACTTTAGAAAAGAGACTCCATCCTATTGAGAACTGTACTGGGGGGATTGCAAGTGTAACCACCACATTTTTGAAATAAAGGTAATTTTGAATTTTTGTAATTTTTATCATTTGATAATAATATTTAAATCATATTATGATTTTTGGTGATTTTCTCTATTTATTTTATATTATTTAGATGGGTGAATTGTGATTTTGGTTGTTGCTAGCTTAACCCTAGAGACTGCTTGACTTAGAGACTAATCACGACCAAGGAGACTCGACCATGTGACTAGATTGGCTTATTACCTATTTTTAGGCTAAGGGTAATTTAATCATTGTGCATTACTTTGAATTTTATTAATTTATTAACTAAATTGATTGTTGTGTGGTTTGGATTGGTGTTTTGGTAAGACCAAGATGGTATAACCTTAGTCAGCCTTGACTAGAAGCCTAATAATGTAATTAGAAGTATTATTGGCCTTTTAAATGTTAAATTAGAATTATTATTTATTTTAGAATCATTTATTTCATTTTTAAGCTATTTTCTCTTAAAGCCTTTTTAGCCTTTTTTACATGTGCCTTTTTAGCAACTCATGGAGTGCTTGGCCCATGTGCAAACCCTAACCCTAACACCTCTACCCCTGGCTGGCCATAAGCAGCCCCCATCCTTATTGTGTAAAGAAACACATAGCCTCCAAAGAGCAAACCCTAGTTTTCTTTTCTCCAAAACCCTAATTTTCTCATCCAGAGTCCGTTTCACCTCAAACAAATTCTGTTGCGCTCGTTGGGAAGAGGAGAACTTGCTGGAGTATTGCTAGCAAGAACGAGGTGACATTTGCTCGGGAGAAATCGGCCGACAAAGTGCTCGGGGAATTCCTTTTATTGAGATTTCGACTCTCAATAGGTAATCCTCGTTCTACCTTTGTTTCTTTTGATTTTTCATTATTGCATCCATATAGGCACCCTCGGTCTGCATATGTTTGGTAGGATTTTGGTTTCGTTTGATAGCGGTATCGGACACGTATCAGTCTTATGTAGCACGTATTCGGCAAAATGCCACTTAGAACTGAAAAGTGTTAATTTTCAATTCTGTTTTCACGAATCCATTCCTGATATGATTTGTAACAACTTTCCGGAAGATGGATCGAAAATCGACACAATTTCAGCATCCGAACGCCTACGAACATGTGTGCACGAGATCCCGTGTACGGTCCCGTGCACGTCCTGCTGTCTGTGCGTCATAACTCGACGCACAGAGCTCCATCTTGTGTGAAATTTTATGAGCACGTGGGGGCAACCTCTGCCCACATGCTTCGATAATTTTACGATGTTTCGTCGAGCGAGTGCGGAGAAATCCGACGTGCACTAGTCAGCCCACACAGTGCACGTGGCTGAATTTTGCCGCTGATAAGGCCTTCGTACGCGGACACGGCACGTCGGGACCTGTTACAGGAGCACGTACGTTGCCCTATACCTAGACTACCCAGGGACCCGATCCTGAGTCGCGGTATGGCTCGAATCGCGAGCCACAAGGCTCGACACGCGCCCACGGGCACGTGCGAACCGGCGCGCGCGTACGCATGTCGTACGGCTGTTTGCGGGTCGCTGCATCGGGTTGACGCAAAGTGGTGTTGTGTCAGCGTGTCCTAGCCCTATCCTGGGATCCTACCTAGCTGTGTGCACGAGCACGAGACTTCTCGTTGTGCGTGTGGTGCTCAATCGAGCAAAGAACGTACTCTTCGACACGCGAAATCGGTTTTCCGATACACGCTCTGTGGACACGTTTCGGACACGATTTTGACTCTGTGAGTATTCGAGCACGTCCCACATGTCGAGACCATCGTGTTTGCCAAGTTTTGTGGGATCTAGTTGAGTATTTTGCAATTTGGATCTTGATGTGGATTTTGGATTTTTTTGACAATTTAAGCTTTGAATCGATTTGTGATATATTGATTTCCTAAGTTTTAAACTATAATTTCTAAGTTTATAGTTCGAATACGAGATTTTGGACTTGCGGGAATTCAACGTTGGTTTTATTTCCTAGTTTTCTATCATATATGTGTATATATTCCCTTTTTGCTCTCTCTCTCTCTCTCTCTCTCTCTCTATATTCCACAGATATATATATATATATATATATATATATATATATATATATATATATATATATATATATTATTTTATTTTATTTTATTTTTATTTTTTTTAACAGTGGCTAGAAGCCTTCATTGAAATAAAAAACGAGGTTGGAACCGGGAGATAGCCCGAGTTCCTACAGAGTGTGGGATAAGCCCTAACACAGGTTCCGACAAAACGAAATAATCATAAAACTTTTTTTTTTTTTGGACTGGAGCAACCGAAATTCAAAATTTGAATTTCGAAAGTCCAGCAGGGTCACGTGAAGAGGGCGGCGTTGGGCCCGAGGGATGTGCCCGGTGTACTGCCCGAGGAGTGCCCGGCGTACTGCGCGAGAAAGAGGCACGCGTCCCGGGGGGGCGCGCGGATCGAAGGGGCGCGACTCCCGGGGGGGATGCGCCGCCCGGAGAGGAGGGTCCGGAGCCCCCGGCGGAGGGGGGCGGAGGGGGGGGGTCCGGGGCCTCCGGCGGAGGGGGTCGACCATGGGGAGGAGGGGGGGTAGGTCCGGCCACCAGGCGGCGGGAATGGCCACACCCCGGCAACCCGGAACCGGAGTGCTCTGGTAGCAGAGAGGAGAGGGGGAAGACGAGGCCGGGGGGGACGGGGGAAACCCGGGAGGGGGGGAGCGGGTGGAGCTCGGCCGGCGAGAAGGGGGGCCGACCGCCACGGGGAGCGTGAAGGGAGGAGAAGGTGGGGAGGGGGGGCGATCGGCCGGAGGGAGATGGGGGCTGGCCGGCGGGGGCCACCGACTCACCATCGGCAGGGGGAAGGGTTGAGGGGCCAATGGCGAGCGTAGGAGAGAGCAGAACGAGGGGGCTCTGCCGGTCAGCGGTGGAGGGAGCTGCGCAGAGCGTAATGGGGAGCGGGTGGTGGCGGCGAAGGTGGCTCGCCGACCGACGGAAAGAAGGTCGGAGCTGAGACCGAGCCAGCCGCCGGCCACTGCGCGGAGGCCGAAGGAGGGGACAAGGCCGGAGGACGCAGAGCAGCCACCGTGGCCCATGGGAGGGGGGCCACCGGCGCCGAAGAGAAACCCGACGGCGAAGGGGAGGCGGGGGCCAGACCGGAGCCGCTGAAAGCCGGGGGACGCGCGGGAGACGGCCGCGGAGGGAAGGAGAGAGCGGTGGGGGGGGCCGCCGCGAGCGGGGGAGGCGGCCACGAAAGGGGGGCTACGAGGGGAGGAGACGCCGCGGAGGGGGGCAACGCGGGGGCTAGAGGAGGACGGGCCGGCGGCAGGACGGAACCTGGGTCGCCGGAGGCGGGCGCTGCCGTGAAGGGAGCAGAAGGAGCAGCGGGAGAGACGACTGGAGCGCCGGAGAAGAAAAGACGCAGCGGGCGATGCAGAAGCCGACGGAGGGCTGCGCCTAGCCCGGTTGCGTCGAGGTCGCCGAGGGCGGCAGGGGATCTGGGTAGGGGGGAAGAAGAACGGGGGACCCCCTCGCGGGACGTCGGCCGGGACAGCAGGACCCCACGGGGGGTGGGGCCAGGCGGAGGCCGACCACCCGGAAGAGGAGGGGATGCTGCCGAAGGGGGTGAAGAACTGGAGGGGAGCCGCCTGGCCCGGCATGCCAATCGGCCAGCCCAGCCAAAGGATGCCGACTGGCGGAGCGGCCAGGAGAGGAGCCCGCGGAGCGGCCAGGAGCTGCGGAGCGGCCAGGAGAGGAGCCTGCGTCCACATCTCTCTCCATATATATATATATATATATATATATATATATATATATATATATATATATATATATATTGGTCAAAACATGAGCTTTATTCAAATAATCGAAAACAGCAGTCAAATACAAATGTATGAAACTAGCCAACTCCAAGCTGCAGCCATGAATCTGGAAGTAGCGGATGATGCTTGCATCTCTTCAGTGCCTTTCCAACCTGTCTTCGAACTTCATGAAGAATTTGATTCACCGAGTAGGTATACTCCTCGTAGCGCCACTTATTCCTGTTTTTCCAGGACACCCAGCAAACCGCAGCTACCACAATCTCCCTTATATGTAAGTTTGGTCTACGCCACCATTGATTAAAAGCCAGCCTTCTTGCTTGTAATTTAAATTCAGTTTGTAAATGTCTCCAAACTTGAGTAACCAAATCACCTTCTATAAAAATATGCTGTGAAGTCTCCATACTAGAATGTTCACAACAATGGCATTTCGACACAAAATGATACCCCATAGCTTGGATGTTGTCATCAGTAGGTAATTTGTTATGCAGTATTCTCCAAAGTAAGATCGACCACTTGTAAGGGATACACGTACTCCAAATATGTTTAAAATCAGAGCGAGGAGGATAAGGTACACGCGTTACCTTCCAAGCAGCACCAACAGAGAACTTCCCTGTAGAAGTCGAATTCCAAAGCCACTCGCCCGTTGCAGACCGAATGATATGATCGTTTGACAACTCCCGACCATGTATTAAACGTTTCCAGACATGGGAACACTTCTGAGGAGCATGAGCCAAGTCCAGATCATGAGACTTGCAATATCTTGCCTTGATGTATCGCTGCCACAACCCCGCCTGAGTCTTCAATTTCCACCATAGCTTAATAGTGAATGCATCCATCATATCATGCAAGGATCTCAACCTAATCCCCCTTCCTCGATTGGTCTAGCCATAGTACTCCAGCTCGCCCAGACATGCTTTTGCAAACCATCTTGAGATCCCCAAAAAAACCGAACAAACATGTTCTCCAACCTATTCAAGACTGCCTTGTGCGGGTTACAAGCCGCAAGTGTATACATTGGAATGGATAATAAAACAGACTTCAATAGTGTTAGTTTACCTCCATATGATAGGATTTTTTGTTGCCAACCTTCCAATCGCCCTCTTATCTTAGCAATAAGATCTTCATATAGCACAGTGGTCCGAACACCCACTGACATAGGACATCCTAGATAAATGAAAGGAGGGTGTTTGACCTCAAATCCAGTGATAGTATGCAGTTCCTCCTTGCGATCAAAGTCTGGCATTGTATAGATGGATGATTTAGACTCATTAATAGCTTGACCTGATACTTGCTCATATCGCTTCAAAACTCCTTGCAGCAGCTGAACCGAGCGAACATCCCCCGCAGAAAATAATAAGACATTATCGGCGAATGCCAAATGCGTAATAGCAGGGCATCCACTTGGCGCATAATAGGGTTTGAACGAAGCAATCTCAAGGTTCCTGTTTAAATTTCTAGATAAAACTTCAGCAGCAATTATGAATAGGGCTGGTGATAGGGGATCACCTTGCCGAACTCCTCTGAATGCTTGGAAGAAACCTGAAGATACTCCATTGATAATTGTGGAATACCAAACATTATTAACAAGTCTGAATATCATACTAATCCAGGTTTCTGAAAAACCAAATCTTCTCATAACTTGCATCAAGAAGGTCCAATCAAGCCGATCATATGCTTTGGCCATATCTAACTTTATTGCAATATTTCCTCCTCTACTATTTTTGTTCATCAAAGACAACATTTCTTGAGCAAGTAAAATGTTATCAACAATCTCTCTACCCTTCACAAAACCACTTTGTTCAGGAGAAATAAGTCTAGGGAGAATAGGAGCAAGTCGCAGTGCCAATAACTTAGATATAATTTTGTTAAAGACAGTACATAGACTGATTGGGCGAAAGTCAGTCATGTACTTGGGGCTCTTGTTCTTCGGGATCAGGACCAACGCGGTGCTCGTGATTGCTTTAGGCAGCTCAAAGCCTGCCATGAATAAAGAGATAGCATCAACAATATCATCTGCAATAATCGACCAACACGCCAGGAAAAAATTAACTGTAAAGCCATCTGGGCCCCCCGCACTGTTAGTATCCATGCTCTTTATAGTAAGGAAAATTTCTTCCTTTGTTGGTTCAGCAGTTAAGGTTGCGTTGTCCTCCTCTGACAGCAAACTAGGAATTGCCTCTAGTAACACAGCATCATCCATAACCCGAATACTTTTGTATTGTTCCTCATAATAAGTATTTGCAACTGATTGGATCTCCTTTAGATCAGTTCGTACACTTCCTGTATCGTCAATGATGTGATGGATATGGAGTTTATGCTGCTTGCTATTAACACATTCATGAAAGTACTTAGTGTTCCTATCGCCTTCAATATCCCAACGGAGACGAGCCTTCTGCTTCCAATAAGAGTCAACATAGGAGTGACGTTGCTTCAAAACTGCTGTGGATTTGTTCAACTGCACTTTATTTTCTTGTGTCCTATCTTCCTCAAAAGCAATCTCATCAGCAAGGACCTGATCTTCTGCAATCTTAACTTCCTGGAAAATATCGCCAAATGTTTTATGACTCCAATGCGAAAGAGCCGTACGACATGCAGCCAGTCGCATACAAACTCTCACCAAGCTATTGACATGGTTAGTTGAGAACCATGCCTCCTGCACCAATTGCAAAAAACCGTCCTGCTTAGTCCAAAAATCAAGAAAACGAAAAGCACGTCTACCACCCTCCTGTTTGGTTGCCAGTTTGATGAGTAATGGCGCATGATCAGATTCAGCTCTGTTCAAGTGCTCTTCTTTCGACAAAGGCGCAAGTGCAAGCAGGTCATGAGATAACATCATTCTATCAAGCCTGGATCCCCTCTTCTCCCCGTCCTTGGATTTAAACCAAGTAAATTTACTTCCTATGAATGGAAGATCAGATAACCCTGCAGCTAGTTGAAAATTTAAAAACTCCTGGATAGAAATTGGACAAGCTAACCTGCCTCCAATCTTCTCATCCAAACCTGATATAGCATTGAAATCCCCACCGACTGCCCATGGATATGTGTATATGTTACGAAGATTGAGTAGTCTATCCCACAGATCCCGACGCCCCTCCTTCTTATTATGACCATGCACGAATGAAAACATTACCTCAGATAGGAAATATTCATTCTTAAAAGCAATGGACACAGCCTGATCAAAAGAGTCCAGTAAGGAGACTGTGCAGCCCGCCTTAGCCAAGACCCATATATTGCCCTTATCATTAGAGAAACTATTTTCAAAGCCAAGCTTCAATTGATAATGAAGCAATTTTGATTGATCAACCTTAGGCTCTAGAATAGCCAGTAATTGTACTTTATGCACTCGACATAAATTTCTAAGTCTTTTAAGAGCCATTTTATTAGCTACTCCCCGAATATTCCAACACATGATGTTAAACATTTGAGGGGAGTAGGGAGGTACCAGATTTTGTGTGATCGGAAGCTGATCGTAAGACTCTATCAGAAGGCTCTGGTACTCGTTTCTTACGCGTAGACTTAGGGTTGCCCTGCGCAGCTGTTCCAGCTGCTTCTTCTTCCTCCTGGTCAACCTCGTCGGCCCAGCTTCGAAGTTCGCCCTCCTCCTCACTGCTTTCTTCGTCACAGACTTCATCCAAGTGTGGTGCTGGCTCAGGAGAATGTGGAGAAGAAGAAACCAGTTGATCATGGCCATTAGCAGTATCTCCATGAATAGGAGTAATCGTCCCCGTCCCATCAACATGGGAAGCCGGACACACTTGTACTTGAGTAGTTGGTTCATTCCCTATTACCTGTTAGGCAATAGCTGGAGAGGTTAAAGGTTCAGAGGAGTCATCTCTTAAAGGCTGAGGAGCAATAGGTGGAGAGTGAATTGGCTGCGGAACTGAGTTGATGTTCCTCGATGGTTGTGCCGCATCTTCCCTTTGAACAATATGAATAATGCCATCTACTGGAGGTTGTGCACTGGTTGAAGCAGGAGTTTCCTTATTGATTGGTTCTTTCCCTCGTTCTTTGTGTTTAATTTTACATGAGGCCATTAAATGACCCTGGTGGCGGCAATGAGAACAATAAAGAGGAGTAGATTCATACTCCACCAACTGCCAAAAACTGCCACTAGGTAAATTTATGCGAATGCGATGTTGAAGAGGCTTAGAAGCATCAATCTCCACAAATATACGAGCCATGCTCAGGCGAGATAACTCAGATGTTGCCTTGTCTATTTTGAGGGGAGTCCCAAAAGCAGCAGCAATTGCAAATAGAGCGTCCTTAGCATAAAGATGATGAGGAAGATTAGGTAACGTTGCCCACACTGGTATTTTGGAAGATTCCTGTGAAGGCGAGAAATCTGGATCCCACTTGAAGATCCGCATAGGAGCCCTAGCCACGTACCACAGATCCTTTGAACGAAGCCTTAGAAAATCCAGTTCACTAGAAGGTCGGATGAGTATGTGTTTTTCATCAATAACTCCCGCCGATATAGATCCAACAAACTCAAAGCCAGTGAGAGCCTTCCTGATCAGATCTATCGGAGGGCGATTATGTGAAAATTTCCCAATCAAAGCATATTTGAATGGATCTGCTAACAGTGATTCTTCCTCCTCGGTGAAGGAGATTGCAGGAGATCCTTTGAAAGAAGCGATCGGACGCGGAGCAATGACAGGAATCGATTGAGTCGATCCCTTCACCGCCTCCGCGAAGGACTTAGCCGCCATCACCCTTGAAGAGACAAGCACAGAGTAAGCCACCAACCAAATGGTTTGGTGGCCGAGAGAACCCCGGCCCGGCCAAAGGCCACGCCGGCGTTGGTGGAGAGGATGACGCTAGGGTTTCTCAGAGGCGGCAGCTACCACGAGAATCACCATATATCACAAAATATATATCATATATATATATATATATATATATATATATATATATATATATATATATATATATATATATATATAAATATAAATATATATATATATATGTGGTATATATATATATATATATATATATATATATATATATATATATATATATATATTTTCAACCTATAACTATATATGTATATATATGTTTTGTGAATGTATGTTGAGATACTTCGATTCTCAGATTTGTACATTTGTTTTCTCTTCACGGTTTCACTTTCTTTCTTCATGTATATATATATATATATATATATATATATAGTTTCCTTTAAATTAGACTTGTGTATATATAAGTATATATAGTGTATTCCCATGGTTGTGTTTATATATATTTTGTCTCAGTTTTTGGACCCCAGTAGCAGCCCTCAAAGACACACCCACACACAACCCTCTTTTCGTAAGTAAGTTAGATATATATGTGTGTGTGTGTGTGTGTGTGTATATATATATATATATATATATATATATATATTTACTTGAGTAAATATATATATATATATATTTTACTTGAGTAAATGAATATATATATATATATATATATATATATATATATATATATATATATATATATATATATATATATATATATATATATTACTTGAGTAAATGAAAATATATCTATATATAAATATATGCTTGTGAATGTAACCTAGGGAGTATTGGGACATATTAGGATCGACCCAAGAGCCTAGTTTAGTCGAGTTGACCGACAAGTTGACCAAGTTGACAAAAGTCAACTTTGGGTCAAACTTATTCCAAATCGACTCAAACGAACTCAGAATGACTTGTAAACTTGTGTGTGACCTAAAAATTAATAAACGGACTAGTTGACTTAGAGTTGACCAGGTTTGACCAGAGTTGACCAGGTTTGATCAGAGTTGATCAAGGTTGACTTTGACCTAGAAGGACTTAGAAGCATGTAGAATTGCATTGTAGCCCTTTCATAATATGTTAGACCATGTTGCGACTTGTGGTTACTTTAAATAGGTTAACCTCACTCCAGTTCGGTTACACTTCCTCATCGGCAGCTCGGATTGTCAGGCGAGTACATTCTCTGATCGTTTTATTCTTGCTTGGACATATTTACTTGTTATAGACTAGTTTACTTGTTACAGTCACGATATTATCACGGATTAGTACTATATGGATCTCTTCATGCGATATTATTCCCTCGGATATATCGGATATATTGTGCTCATGTACTTTATCATGTGCATCGTCTACTCATTGTATTCGTATTTATTCATATATACTCATGTGACATTCATGTACACTCATGATCATGTGAGCCTTCATGTATAACCCAGGGTGCATGTGGACTAGCTATCTATGTGACACACTACTTTTATGTATAATAACATAACCTGGACAGATCTTGTGTACTGATTGGGGCAGGAGTAGTATTTATTTGGTTATGTGATCTACACCATTTCATGTATAACTCCAAACTAGATTTAAGTCATGTATAACCTAAGCCTATTTACATAACCAAATATGATCACGTAGTTAGCTCAGTTTTCTTATCTATATCATGTATATCTATTTCCAATATATCATATTTTTCTTTTACAGTCTATCTACTATTTCTTTACAGCAGTTCATGTATATTATTCTATAGCTTGTTTTATATTTTCTTTCATGTTATGAACAGTGTGAGAGATATGTATTCGTTCCTGTCCTGACTGGACTCGTTGAAAATATTACAGATGATGAGGATTGCTGCGACACTTACTTTGGAGCAGGCCTAGTTGACACAGGTGACCTGGACCTCAGCAGGATCCAGTTGTCACTGAGGACTTGCCATGAGTTAGATTAGACTTATATCTTTATCTAGACTTATATCTTTATCTAGTTATTGAGACACTATGTTTGTATTGAGATATTATTATGGTGTGGTTTACACCGGTATTATATTGTGACTCTCTATTGAGATTATCCTATCTTCTTTTCCATCTTAGTTGTGATTGAGTTTACTTATTATATTGTTCTTCTTTCGGAGCATATCCTAATTGTGTTAGATATTGTGACCTAGGAGAGCGTTCTACTGCCGACACTGCGACGTAGGCTGGACGTACCCACATCTCGTGCCCTTATACCGGGTGCGGGTCGTGACACGTTTTTAGTGGTGGCCCATGCAGGTCTAGAATTGTAGTAGTATTCGAACTAGAGTATCACTACAACCTGCAATAGGATATAGGATATAGTTTTGAGGTACTCAATCACATTAGAAAAACTCTGATCCAATACTTGCCATCTAAATTCTTGTTGATTAAATACTTTCCTTTGAATAAATAAACTGTCCTCCTTTGATTTTTTTTGTTTCATTCTCAGTAATTGCTTCTTATTTTGCTCTGTCTTCATGATGGTTATGGAGACACGATCTCATCGCTCCGGTCATATAGGTCCAGATTCGTATTAGTGCGATATCGTGGTAGTACAGCGACTTAGTCGTACTACTATGAGCCTGCTATAGAGTATAGGAAGTAAAGTATTAGAATGAAAGGATACTCAATCACTGTTAGGATTCCTTGAGAGATTTCTGGAACGACCCTTGAGAATCTTATTTTAACTTCGATTTGAAATCTTTTTCCTTAATTTGATTCACCCATTACTCCTTGTTATTGAATTTGATTTTGATGGATTCATTGTTAGATTTCGAATCTTGATGATTAGTTGTTAACTTTCAGTTTGTATTTAAATATTTATATATTTATATTTATCTTTAATTTAATATGGAATATTGAGTATAATCTGATAACATACTTGATAAGGACAGTGAGAAAGGTAAATGTCTACTTTAATTATGGAGTTAGAATCTATCACAGTCATACTAGCTAGCATGACAAGGATGTAGAGCCTGATTTAGATATACTTATCCTAGTTATGGAATCTAGATTTTCTTGCAGCCATACTGGTTGGCGTGGTAAGAATTCAAAATAACATGATTATAGGGTGTATATCTTAGTTACGGACTCTATTGTTTATTGCAGCTATGCTTACTGGCGTGGCAAAATTCTAGCAACATGATTTCAGGAAGACGTGTATGGTTATCAGATTATATCTCAAAATTCGTTCATTCCTTAGCCTAGAAAAGTATCCCATAATGATGTCAAGGATTTATTTCCCCAACGCTTTGTCCTATCCTCTCAGTCAATGCTTAAAAATCTCATTAACTTTGTAAAATTTCAACCTCAAAAATATTTAAAACTTTCCTTAATTTCTATCATTAACATTTCAATCAAAACTCAAAACCCATCATAACCTTTAAGATTATGATTCAAATTTAACAAAATCATAATTACCGTTTTTCAATTCAACTTGTCAATTCATATTGGTACTCAACCTCAAAATTTAAATTTTATAAAGATTTAAATCTTCTAAGACAATTCAAATTTAAATTTAAAATCCATGATCATAATCACCTGAAATTTGAATCTTTATTGACAACATGTCAAATTGTCTTTATTCGCAAGTACCACAATTTTCTTGAGCTTCTACCCACCTTTATTCACATATTCTTATCAAAATACAACACTCAAAATAATCAAAATTTAAACCTCAAAAATGCAATACATTATCAATTCTCGTCTTCCATAATTATTGGAATTGAAGAACTAATTTGTTGTCGATACTCCACACTTTCAAAACAATTATCACATAATGTGTAATCTTTAATTCATACCTTTAAAATAATTTCAATAACCTCGAGAATTTATAATCTTAAAATTCAAAATCAGCATTATCCTTTTAAAATCATGTCTCAAAACTTCCTTTATTATCACCAAAATAAATCGTATCTCAAAACATCATTTTGTATATCCGTGATTCCATAAGTTAATCGTGGCCTTCCATTTATAGAATCTATTATTTTGAAATAAAGTTTCTCCTATAAAGTTATCTATTTCAAAAATCACCTCCTATTTTATTAAAACTTCTACTATCATTCATAATAACGTAAACCACTTGCTAGTAACCATCTAGAAGTCACATTCCTAAAAAAAAATTATAATCACCCTTGAAGTTTTTAGTGTTACTCCTTGATTATTATTTGTTACTAGGCAATACACAATGTAATTATAATCCAAAATTTTAGTCATTAATCAGCATGTTCTTTTTGTCACATCTATCATGTCACCTTTCTTGAAATTCAAGGAATGTCTAAACTAGCTATACAAAATTGGTCAGATAGAAAAGGTAGAAGATTTTAATAAGAAGGAATGATTAGGGGGAACGATTAATAAAATAAAAAAGATAGTAAAATTCATAATAAGAAAATATTGATCAAATAGATGAAAAAGAAAAAGAAAAAAATTCTTTTATTAAGAACATTGATCAACTATGATGGAAATGGAAGAAGTAATTAGATAGGGCTTGGTGTTGGAATTTTAGGCTATGGCATTAAATCCTAAAAGGTACTACAATGTTCTCTAAGATTTGATAGAAGAAAGACCTATAAATAGAATACGGATGAAGACATATAAATAGAATATGAGCGAAGGCAGACGAATCTTAGATAAGTAGGAAAATACGATCAGCTGACATCGTTTAAAGGAGTATTACCTATATAACATCTAAACCCATCATCAAATCAATCCTATAAATCCGTACCCTAAAGAATATTTCAAAATTCTTCAATCTCAATCATTAAAGTTTAAATCAATAACTTAATTTAATATCATGATTTAACAATTATCAATATCAATCTTATGAATTTCATAACCCTTAATCCATATTAGTAATTATTCAAAAAAAAATTAAGCTCCACAAAATTTATAAATTCCTCGAAGTTCAAATTCAAAAATCAATTCCAAAATTTAGACTTTTCAAAATTTAAATACTTCAAAATTTAAACTTCTACAATCTCAAAAAAATCTCCAAAAAATTCCACGATCTTATTTATCATCTTCTAAATCCAAAAATCACTTCAAAATTTTAAATTTTATCTTTAGCAAAATATGCATTGATCTATATAGAGGTTTAAACCAAAAGCTAAAATTTTATCTTCATCCGTAACCAAAATACTCAATTTATCATTTCGAGGATTCTATCCACATTAGATTAGTCATTATATCAAAACACAATATTATCACATAAAATATTTCAAATTCATCAAAAGGGGTATCTCAAAACTCATCGTATATCACTATATCGTATAGCCTATACAACAAATTTAACTACCCAAGAAATTAATTCGAAATGAATCTATAGGTTGTCCACGGGGTACCTAGTCTTAGTCCTAGTCATTGTCCTAAAAATTAAATCAACCTAATTGCGAATGAGTAATTTCTAGTCGCAAGCTCACAGCAGTACGACTAATATGGTACTACCACGAGTTTGCACAAAGTGCGAAAATCGACCTGCATAGGCCACCCAAAAAACTTGTCACGACCCGTACCCACTTTTTGGGATGCGAGTGCATGGGCAAGTCCAGCCTATATCGCGGCATCGCCGTAGTAAGCAGTCTAGACCTCAATGATCAAGTCACAATTTTGCTCATAAATAATTTATTTATTTGCTTATTCACAATAACTAACTCAATTACAATATTCAAAGATTTACATTTGGATAAAATACAATGTCTCACAAAATTGAAAACAACTAACTTAACTATCTACCTAGTCTTCTAGGGTTGACCTCGGCATATACCCATGTCTCCCAAGAATCTAATGTAAAAGAGTAGCTGCGACAAATCTGAAAAAATAAGTTTCCAATCAGGAATGGAATGAGTACAATTCAAGCATGAAGTTCCAAATATATGATAACGACTATAAAATTATGAATAGAAATGACATACATGATAAAAAGAATAAACAGTAAAACATGGCATGAAAAGTAACATGAAACGACTAGCATGAACAAGTAAGGCATGGAACAAGAAAACAAAATATCTACGTAATTTAAAGTACATCTTTTAATATATGATCGGTCTGTGACAGTTATACCGCAAGGTCTACAAAGTCTACTTTGCAGTATGCAATATAGTATGACAAGATCTAAGGTCTGATCACATATTTACTTGGTACTTCCCTGCCCGACTACTACACATGGATTAAGTCATGACAAAGGGTCACAAAATACGGTAAAACAACACAATAAAATATGGCATCATGACTAAACCCATATGCCACTATTCCGTGTATCGAACGTGTTAAGAATCAAATATGCATCACTAATCATATAAATATAGTAATTAACAATATTGGAAACAAACAAGAACTATATTCGCCTGGGGCCCTTAGCTAGTGGAATCAATAATTCCCTTGAGTCCTGAATAGTCCAATTTGCAATGATTGATATATAGGAATTCGAAATCACAAGAAAATGGGAAGCACGATTAGTCACGATCAAGGATAATCTAGGAGAAAATTGATTTAGAGAAAGATAATCCCTTTAAATCCCAATATATATCTTTAGGAAACTCCATTATTTATAAAATATAACCTTTAAAAACTACATATATATTATTCCAAAAAATTTATAGATTACTATTTGAAAAATCTAGAAAACGATTCTAGGGCTAAAACCAAAATTTGTCAAACTATCTTTTTTAAGTTTAAGTTATAATTTAAAATGTCGAGAAATGATAGAATAATATATTTAAGGATTTTTAAGTCTAGTTTTGAAAATAGGTGTAGGTTACAATTTAATTTTGGAATTATATATATTTGAGAACAATAATAATAATTTTAATAATCTAAATAATAAAACTAATGAAAAATATTAATAGTAATTTTAGTGATAATAATACACATATGTACATATATTGTGGAAATATATATATATATATATATATATATATATATATATATATATATATATATATATATATACTGCTAATCAGTAATACTGTAAATAATAGTATACTTAAAATTAATTCCTTTCACTCTCCTCCCTATAATGCTGACAGCAGTTTGATAATAACACAAAATATTACTCATGTCTCTTCATTTTCTATACAAAATACATGATAATAATAATAAATAGTCACACAAACCCACCTTCTACATTTTCTAATCCTATGATAAAATAATTAAAAACTAACTTATATTAGTTACTATCCAAAAAGAGAGAGAGAGGGAGGGTGAAGTTAACGATTCTAAAGATAGGGAAAAACAGATGGAGAAAGAAGGGTTCTGATCGGAAGTTCCGGCAAAGGCGCGACGGAGGTCGTCCTTGCAGCTCTGAGACGACACAGTGTGAGACGTGCCAGGCGGCGCTGGAAGAGAGCGCGACGATCGATGCGTTGGCTACGTCGCGAGTCCTAGGTCAGGAAGGGTCACCTGGCGGTGATGGTCGTGCATGGCATCGAACGCCGAGTGCTCGGGACTGCCACGAGGAAGGGCGACGCGCTGGAAGTCTCAGCCGTGGGCGACGACGCTGGATCGATAGTCAGGGAGCATAGTCAGCTACGGCGCTAGTCATGGCTAGCCTATGGAGGCGTCGGGTCTGGTGAGGACTCGGTCGATGGTGGGCACGGAGGAGATCGGGGAGGTCGTCGACGAAGGTCGGGGTGTCACGCCCCAGAACCAGAATACTGGAGAGCGGGGGCGGACATAGCCAGCTACGTATATTGAAGTGCAACCCACCTCGCTATACGGTCACGGCTGTCTAGATACATGAGGGTTTAACTACAATCCATCAGTCTCCTATGGTCAAGAACAAGCCTATTGTCTCAATCTCAAGCAAGCAAAAAATAGTAACAAGATGTCAGAGCACCAAATATGCAATAGTAAGGCGTCCCATACATTACATATTCGAATGATCATGTAGCTAGTCGTACAAAATGTGAGGACTAGCAAGAGTTTAGTCATACATAATCAACCCTAGGATTTGTCAATCATGTTACAGCCCGTAGGCAGACAGTAAATAAGGTGCAATACGAGCTAACACGTGCTCGCCGGCTAAACGCCTCAAAAGATTAATTTTACAAATAAGTGGGAGGACAAAAAAAACCCACTCGTTGCCAGGGTTACGCCTGGTGGTCACCATCTGGCTGGAAGACAGGTGGATCCTCTGGTGCTGCTCCGGTAACTGGCCATACAAAACTAGCTGGGTCAGACCCCAGAAAGAGCAAGTGCCACAAAGAAGGCTTTACTTAGGAACTAAAACCAGCATATCACAATAGAATATTAAAGATAAATAATAAATAAAGAACTGATAATAATAGAGATAACAACAGTAAACTGAGTATGAAAAAACCATTCAAGTAGCCAGGTCACAACCCTTAAACCAAACAAGGACCGGGGTTGCAGCCCTTCACCTGAATACAAATCTGTCTCAAATAATATTGGTAAGGTAACAAGACAATAAACGAAGAGAGGACACAGAACTCCTCCGGGAGCCAGGTTACAACCCTTAAATCAAACAAGGACCAGGGTTGTAACCCTTCGCCTGAACAGAACTGGACCACTGATCTTTATTGCTAAGGCCAGTATGAATAATTAATCATACTGTTAAAGTGAAGTAAAACATGACGAGCATGGCATGGGGTGCAATAAGACAATAAACGAAAAGAGGACACAGAACTGCTCCAGGAGCCAGGTTACAACCCTTAAACCAAACAAGGACCGGGGTTGTAACCCTTCGCCTGAACATAACTGGACCCCTAATCTGGCGAAGGGTTACAACCCCGGTCCTTGTTTGGTTTATGATATATGATAAGATAACCATGGAACTATTCAGACAGCCAAGTTACAACCCTTAAACCAAACAAGGATCGGGGTTGTAACCTTTCATCTGAACAGAACCTGGTATCCCATCTTTTATCGATACAAAATCATGTCATGATACAATCTTGTACAAGATCATGACAACTAGACTAGGCTGGACTCCATCCAATCAATCACAGCCAAGCAAATAAGTACGGCTTGATACTTTAACTAACTAGGGTTATCACAAGCCTAGTTACTAGCAAGATGCAATGAGATTATCCCAACAGCCACAAGCCCGGCAGACCATCCGGTTATCCGGGTCGAATGTCCGTTTATGAAGGGTGCACCACATGCCTGTGTGCTGGAAATGTGCCCTACTCGTCGGTAGGCTACAAGTCTACTTAATGCGCCCAGATAACGGGATTGCCTGTAGCTGGAAATCTCTTCATGACTATAGAATCATTCTAGTTAATTAGTCTTACTCAATTTCAGTAGGTACCCCTGACCATGGTACTCAGGGATCTCCATCCTAGACATGATGCAAGACAGTACCAGTCTATTTGTACAAACACAATCGCCCACGGTATCCAGGTCATTCATACTTGTCATGTCAGACTAGCTGTCGTAACAGCATGTCATGATATATCCTGTCAGTTTACTTGTCAAGAGTGCGTCACAACGGACCACTATCGTGTTCTATTCTTACATTATCATAAATGAGAAAACTTACATAAATAGTTAATAACATATTCTGGGAGCCAAGGAAAAAATCTACAACTTTCATGCTGGGAGTTGGAAGAAATTCTGGCCATAAATCAGCCAAATAGGACAAGAAAAATAACCAAATTAAACGCTATGCGGCCAAGGGTGAATTGGGGGCTCATGCGGCAGTAGATGGGTACTCATCTATGCAGCTGAGTAAATGGGTACTCATCTATGCGGCTGGGTAAACAGAATTCCATGCGGCTGAGTATATGGGTACTCATCTATGTGGCTGGGTAGATGGGTACTCATCTATGCGGCTGGATAAATAGAATTCCCATGCGGCTGAGTAGATGGGTACTCATCTATGCGGCTGGGTAGATGGGTACTCATCTATGTGGCTGGGTAGATGGGTACTCATCTATGCGGCTAGGTAAACAGAATCCCATACGGCTGAGTAGATGGGTACTCATCTATGCGGCTCAGTAGATGGGTACTCATCTATGCGGCTGGGTAAACAGAATTCCATGCGACTGAGTAGATGGGTACTCATCTATGCGGCTGGGTAGATGGGTACTCATCTATGCGGCTAGATAAACAGAATTCCTATGCGGCTGAGTAGATGGGTACCCATCTTCTCTAAAAATTTGAGAAGGATGGCCACGGAACCCATAGCTTCCAAGCTCCATAAAACCTTCATTATAAGTCCAAATTTGGACTTCCATAGGTCAAAATGGGGCAGAATAAAATTATCTACAATGTGGAACCATCAAAACTTAGAAATAATAATGTTTAGTAGATCAATACCCAAGAAATCCGAAAATACTATAAACTTAGATCTACACAAATTGAGCCATGGAAATTAAAAATGTCAAGTACTAAAGTGTTTTAGAATGCTGTGAAGAAGAGAATGGAACAATAAAATTTGTGTTTCTCCATGAAGCAAGATGCACTTGCCTAAGCCCTCTCTCTCTCTTTCTCTCTCTCTCTCTCTCTCTCTCTCTCTCTCTCTGGTAGGTGAAGAAGTAAAGGTGGAGAAGAAGAAGTAAATGAAGAGAGAGAATGAGAGAATGGGTTAATAAAGGATGATGGTGGTGGTAGGTAAGGGTTTACTCCTTGGTTTATGATGAACCAATGCAACCCAAGCCTAGCCGAACCAAACCAAAATAAACCAAGCCATGAAATGACAAGATAAGCCAAGCAAGGAATCATATAACACAAGTTAAAATTCGTACACGTATTCCAAAATATGTAATACGAACCACAGGTATTACAACTCTACCCACCTTAAAAGAATTCTGTCCTCGAAATTTAATTAAGAGGCTAGAGGGACAAAGACAAACTATATTAATCACAGACAAGCTATACTAGGCAATCAATCAATCAATCATGCAAGCAAGGAATCGAAGGCATGAGACATAAGGAAGACATTATACCTCATGAGTCAAACAGGTCAGGATATCGCGATCGGATATCATCCTCACGCTCCCATGTTGACTCACCCAAAGAGTGATGACCCCAAGCAACTCGGACTAGCTTGATGTCTTGTTCTTGAGTGTCTTCTCTCTTCGGTCCAATATAGACACGGGCCTTTCCTCATACGAAAGGTTGGTACCAACAACCAATTCTGAATAATCCAGGATATGGCTCGGGTCCGGGATATACTGTCGTAGTTGGGATACATGGAAGACATCATGCACCTCACGCAACGACGGCAGGAGAGCGAGACGATAGGACACATCACCTACTCGCTCTAGAATATCGAATGGCCCTATATACCTAGGACTAAGCTTTCCCCGTACGCCGAAACGAATGACGACACGGGTAGGCGAGATCCTAAAGAATACATGGTCGCCGATAGAAAATTCAAGGGGACGTCGATGAGAATCGGCCCAATGGCACTGGCGATCTTGGGCAACACGAAGATGATCTCTGACTCTCCTGACCACTTCAACAATTTGAGCAATCATTTCTGGACCGAGCATCTGCCTCTCTCCAACATCATCCCATGCTAGCGGGGATCGACACTTCCTACCATACAGTGCCTCGAATGGTGCCATCTGGATACTAGCTTAGAAACTGTTGTTGTACAAGAACTCTACCAGGTGTAGGTGATCTTCCTACGAACCACCAAAGTCGAGTATACAAGATCTTAACATATCTTCTAAGGTTTGTATGGTACGCTCTGACTGACCATCTGTCTGTGGATGATACGCTGAGCTGAACTGGAGGCGAGTCCTCAAACTCTCTTGCAGGCTACGCTAAAAGTGCGACGTAAATCTGGAATCTCTGTCCGAGGTAATACTGACTGGTACACCATACAATCTGACAACCTGTCGGAGATACATCTCCGCTAGCTGAGCCATCGACTGACCAACTCTGAATGAGAGAAAGTGAGCCACCTTCGTGAGCCTGTCTATGACAACCCAAATAGCGTCTCTGCCAGCCGAGGATCTAGGCAATCCAGTCACAAAATCAATGGTTATATGCTTCCATTTCCATTCTGGAATTGGCAAGGGCTGAAGAAGTCCAGCTGGCCTCTGATGTTCAGCTTTAACTTGTTGACAAACCAAACATTGAGAGACAAACCGGGCTATCTTCCTCTTCATGTCATTATACCAAAAGTGCTGACGGATATCACGGTACATCTTCGTGCCACCGAAATGAATAGAATACTGCGAACTGTGGGCCTCTGCCATGATCTCCTGTCAGATATCTCCACTGGGTATACAAAGACGCTTCCCATGTCGAAGGGTACCATCTTCATGGATACATAACTCTGGTCTTCATCCTGCCTCACACTCTGCTCTGAGTCGCTGAAGCTTGGAATCTGCTGACTGCGCCATCCGGATCCTCTCGACGATAGTGGACTGAACTTGCATACTGGCCATCAATGCCACATTGGAAGGGAGGACAACTTCTATACCCATCTTCTGAAGATCGGCTAACAGCTCTGGTTGTGCTGTTAGGAAATAAACTCTGGCTCTCCTGCTCAAAGCATCTGCAACGACATTGGCCTTCCCTAGGTGATACTGCAAGTTAACATCATAATCCACAAGAAGCTCCAGCCATCTCCTCTGACGCATATTAAGATCCTTCTGGGTGAAAACATACTTCAGGCTCTTGTGGTCGGTGAAAATCTCCACCCTATCTCCATATAGGTAGTGCCTCCACAACTTAAGTGCAAACACTACTGCTGCCAGCTCCAAGTAATGGGTTGGGTAATTTCTCTCATGATCACGAAGTTGTCGTGACGCATAAGCTATTACCTTTCCCTGCTGTATCAGAACACATCCCAAACCTCTGCCTGAAGCATCACAATATACTGACAATCCTTCGGTTCCATCTGGAAGCGTGAGAATAGGAGCCGTCATCAAGCCTCGCTTCAACTTCTCAAAAGAATCCTGGCACTCTGCTGTGCAAGCAAACTGCACATCTTTGCGGGTCAACTGGGTCAATGGCGCTGAAATCCGAGCAAAGTCGGAAACAAATCGCCGGTAGTAGCCGGCCAATCCAAGAAAACTGCAAACTTCTGCGACTGTACTGGGCACTGGCCACGACTCAATAGCCACAATCTTCTGGGGATCCACTTCAACTCCTCCTCGGGTGATGATATGACCCAAGTACGAAATACAATCGAGCCAGAACTCGTATTTACTGAACTTGGCATACAACTGGTGCTCTCTGAGAATCTGGAGAACAACTCTGAGATGATGCTCATGCTCCGCTTCATTCTTGTTGTAGACAAGAATATCGTCTAGGAACACAATCACGAACTGATCCAAATAAGGCATGAAGATACGATTCATGAGGTCCATGAATACGGCCAGCGCATTGGTGGCTCTAAATGGCATCACAAGGAACTTCCAATGCCTATACCTAGATCTGAAAGCTGTCTTCGGGATGTCCTACTCTCTGACTCTGATCTGATGGTATCCTGATCGCAAGTCGATCTTCGAAAACACTGTTGTCCCTTGGAGTTAATCAAACAAGTCATCTATCCTCGGGAGAGGGTATCTGTTCTTGATTGTCACTGAGTTTAAGGTACGATAATCTACACATAACCTGGACGTACCATCCTTCTTTTTCACAAGAAGCATCGGGGCTCCCCAAGGCGATCCACTAGCACGAATGAATCCCTTGGTTCTGAGTTCTTCAATCATCTTGTACAATATCTCTAGCTCTGATGGCGCCATCCTGTAGACTCTCTCTGACACTGGGGCTGTTCCGGGAATCAAGTCGATGGTAAACTCGATCTCTCGCTCTGGCGACATCCCTAAAAGCTCTTCTGGAAAAACATCTGGAAACTCCTCGACTATCCGAGGCAACTGCACTGCTGCTACTGCCATCCGTAATACTGGAGGAGAAGGTTCAACTTTGCCTCGGGAGAAGGAAATCTCTGGCTCGCCTGGAATGCTAAAAATAACCCTGCCAATGTGGCAGTCTATCCTAGCATACTGATCCCTCAACCAATCCATCCCTAAGACCACATCATAATCGACCATCGGAAACTCTATCAATCTAGCAGGGAACTTTCTACCGCTAACTACGATCCGAGACGAGGAAAACATCCTATCTACTCCCACAAGTCCGTTACCAGTAAGTATATTGAGCCTTACTGATAATGACTCGGGCTCCAGTCCTACCCGTGTCGCGAATCGTGCAGACATAAATGAATGTGATACACCAGAGTCAAATAATAGTGAAGCTGGAAAGATGTTGACGAGAATAGTACCTGCCACTACCTCACCTGGTGCTATTCCTTCTTCTCCCATGGTCAAAGCCAGCACTTGACCATGCCCTCTGGGTGCGGGTCCCCTCTGCTGAAAATTCCTCTGCCTGCTCTGGATCAGGGCTTGGGCTTGGGCATACTGCTGCGGTCTCTGCTGCTGGAATACCTGGGCCTGCGTCAGCAACGGCCTCGGGAACAGGTACTGCAGCTGCTGCTGCTGGACTGGTGCTGGTCCTCTAACTGAAGGACTAGAGAAGGCCGATGAATTCCCCCTGTTCGAGCAATTCCCAACCCTGTGGTCTGGGGCACCACAAACTAAGCACAAACCCTGTGCTCTGCGACACTCCGTTACCACATATCCTGGCTTCCCGCAGTGTGAACATCCCACTACGGAAGACTGCTTCTGCTTCTGCTGCTGAGGGTGCATCGGGGTGGAATGCTGAACCGACGTCACTGAGGTCGCCCGCCTCGAATCTCTAATAGTCAAAGCCCTGGCTGCCGGGGCTGGTACTGATGACTGATTCATCTGGCTATGGGATCGCTTCCGACCTCCGGTCCTATCCACGATCCTCTGGGAGGTATACTCATGCCTCCGGGCTGCTCTCAACACTGTATCAAAAGTCTGATGCTCAAACAGCTCCACCGCCAATAAAATCTCTAGGTGGAGCCCCTGCTGGAACCGCTGGGCTCTATCGAACTCGGTCGCCACCAAGGTGGGAGCAAACCGACTAAGCCTGGAGAACTCCTCCTGGAGAACTCGGTCGCATATCCATCGACCGTCCTGCCCATCTGCTTCAGATTAGTGAACCTCGTCTGTAGATCATACCGAGCTACAGCATCAAAATACTTGGTCTGAAATCTATTCCTGAATACTGCCCATAAAATAGGGGCCACTAATCCATCGGCCTGCGCTGCCCACCAGCTGCGGACAAGATCTAGAAACTGCAGGCGCACTACGGCCACCTTTTCGTTCTCTGGAGTCCTGGCTGCTTCTAGAATCACCTCTGTGTCCTGAAGCCAAGCATCTGCAGCGATCGCATCTTCACTGTCGTCAAAGAATGGAGGGTTCAAGCGCTTGAAGCTATTGGCGGCACTATTACCCTGATGACCTCCTCTGGTCAAAGCATCTGCCACCGTCTGGTGCAAGGCATCTTCACGATGATCCTGGGAGGCTAATAGTGACCTGATGAGACCCACCAAAGTGCCATCATCAGGCTCTGCAGGCTGGACGGGCTGAACTGGTGGCTCTCCTCCAGTAGACATGACTCTGGAGGCTACTCCTGAATGCTGGGCTTGATCTCCAGGTTGCTGTTGGTCCGCGGGAGGTGCTCCGCCTTGCTGATCGGCAGGTCCAGGAATAATGCCGCTGAAGAAGACGACATAGGGAACAATAAGGAAGGACCAGGACAGATCAATGATACAAGCATGTGATTAGGTCAAGATTACAGGAATTCAGAAGATACGAGCAGAGATCAAGGGCAAGTAATGATTGAAACATCTATTCGGTAAACCCTCATATATCTTGATTTATATGACCTGCATGGGCCACCACTAAAACCATGTCACGTCCCAGAACAAGAATACTGGAGAACGGGGGCGGACATAGCCAGCCACGTATATTGAAGTGCAACCCACCTCGCTATACGGTCACGGCTGTCTAGATACATGAGGGTTTAACTACAATCCATCAGTCTTCTATGGTCAAGAACAAGCCTATTGTCTCAATCTCAAGCAAGCAAATAATAGTAACAAGATGTCAGAACACCAAATATACAATAGTAAGGCGTCCCATACATTACATATTTGGATGATCATGAAGCTAGTCGTACAAAATATGAGGACTAGCAAGAGTTTAATCATACATGATCAACCCTAGGATTTGTCAATCATGTTACAGCCCGTAGGCAGACAGTAAATAAGGTACAATACGAGCTAACACGTGCTCGCCGGCTAAACGTCTCAAAAGATTATTTTTACAAATAAGTGGGAGGAAAAAAAAGAAACCCACTCGTTGTCAGGGTTACGCCTGGTGGTCACCATCTGGCTGGAAGACAGGTGGATCCTCTGGTGCTGCTCCGATATCTGGCCATACAAAACCAGCTGGGTCAGACCCCAGAAAGAGCAAGTGCCACAAAGGAGGCTTCACTTAGGAACTAAAACCAGCATATCACAATAGAATATTAAAGATAAATAATAAATAAAGAACTGATAATAATAGAGATAACAACAGTAAACTGAGTACGAAGAAACCATTCAAGTAGCCAGGTCACAACCCTTAAACCAAACAAGGACCGGGGTTGCAGCCCTTCACTTGAATAGAAACCCGTCTCAAATACTATTGGTAAGGTAACAAGACAATAAATGAAGAGAGGACACAGAACTGCTCCGAGAGCCAGATTACAACCCTTAAACCAAACAAGGATCGGGGTTGTAACCCTTTGCCTGAACAGAACTGGACCACTGATCTTTATTGCTAAGGCCAGTATGAATAATTAATCATACTGTTAAAGTGAAGTAAAACATGACAAGCATGGCATAGGGTACAATAAGACAATAAACGAAGAGAGGACACAGAACTGCTCCGGGAGCCAGGTTACAACCCTTAAACCAAACAACGACCGGGGTTGTAACCCTTCGCCTGAACAGAAATGGACCCCTGAACTTTATTATGAGGGCCAGGCATAGTAAGCAGGATGATATATGATAAGATAACCATGGAACTATTCAGATAGCCAAGTTACAACCCTTAAACCAAACAAGGACCGGGGTTGTAACCCTTCATCTGAACAGAACCTGGTATCCCATCTTTTATCGATACAAAATCATATCATGATACAATCTTGTACAAGATCATGACAACTAGACTGGGCTGGACTCCATCCAATCAATCACGGCCAAGCAAATAAGTACGGCTTGATACTTTAACTAACTAGGGTTATCACAAGCCTAGTTACTAGCAAGATGCAATGAGATTATCCCAACAGCCATAAGCCCTGCAGACCATCCGGTTATCCGGGTCGAATGTCCGTTTATGAAGGGTGCACCACATGACTGTGTGCCGGAAATGTGCCCTACTCGTCGGTAGGCTATAAGTCCACTTAATCCGCCCAGATAACGGGATTGCCTGTAGTTGGAAATCTCTTCATGACTACTGTATCATTCTAGTTAATTAGCCTTAGTCAATTTCAGTAGGTACCCCTGACCGTGGTACTCAGAGATCTCTATCCTAGACATGATGCAAGACAGTACCAGTTTATTTGTACAAACACAATCGCCCACGGTGTCCAGGTCTTTCATACTTGTCATGTCAGACTAGCTGTCGTAACAGCATGTCATGATATATCCTGTCAATTTACTTGTCAAGAGTGTGCCACAACGGACCACTATCGTGTTCTATTCTTACATTATCATAAATGAGAAAACTTGCATAAATAGTTAATAACATATTCTGGGAGCCAAGGAAAAGATCTACAACTTTCATGCTGGGAGTTGGGAGAAGTTCTGGCCATAAATCAGCCAAATAGGACAAGAAAAACAACCAAATTAAACGCTATGCGGCCAAGGGTGAATTGGGGGCTCATGCGGCAGTAGATGGGTACTCATCTATGCGGCTGAGTAGATGGGTACTCATCTATGTGGCTGGGTAAACAGAATTCCATGCGGTTGAGTAGATGGGTACTCATCTATGCGGCTGGGTAGATGGGTACTCATCTATGCGGCTGGGTAAACAGAATTCCCATGCGGCTGAGTAGATGGGTACTCATTTATGCGGCTGGGTAGATGGGTACTCATCTATGCGGCTGGGTAAACAGAATTCCATACGGCTGAGTAGATGGGTACTCATCTATGCGGCTGAGTAGATGGGTACTCGTCTATGCGGCTGAGTAGATGGGTACTCATCTATGCGGCTGGGTAAACAGAATTTCATACGGCTGAGTAGATGGGTACTCATCTATGCGTGTCATGACCCGCACCCTAGAGTTAGGGCACGAGAACGTAACAACGCCCAGCCTACGCCGTAGTGTCGGCGGTAGAACGCTGTCCTAGGTCTCATGTATCTAACAGTATAAGGCTAAGCAATTTATACTCCCCGAATGGGGGTGACATAGCAGAATGTAAACTCAATCACATCTAAGGTAGAGCATAATGGAAGATAGATAAAAACATAAAATCCAAAAAAGATACAGCAGATAGTAGTCTAAGTGTCTAAGATACACAACCCAGAAATGCATCTCAAAGCTTAAATACAGTAATCCATAAAATAAATACAACCCAAGACAACTGAAGATAAACTATGAGCAAAACCCTAGCTATCTATACAACCTCTACTGTGTCTCCTCTAGGCTAGCAGGCAACCTCCAGGCTATCTGTAAAATTTATCAACGGGTCCAGTCAGGACAGGAGCGAGCACAATACATCTTAACAAATCATAGCAGGTTAGAAAATATAATCATGCAGTAAAGTAAGATACATGATCTGAAGAAATACAGTATGTAAACAGAGAGAGAACTGTAATAGAAATATCTACTATAAATAGAGAACTAACAGTGGCTAGTGATGTAGAGTACAGGATAGCACATGTGAACATGGCAGATTTGTACATGATCTACACTAAAGAGTTTCACATGATCTACACTACTATGGGATTGTTCACATGACTACTAGCACTCCCCCGTTTTCCCCAATCAATACACAAGGATCTAAGCAGGTTATGTTATTGTACATGATATCACATGGGGACCCATGAAAGGGTGCACATGATAGTATACATGAGGGCTCTGTGAACATGAGAGTACATGATTCACAAGAGTGTACATGTATGGTGAAAGCACAGGAGTACATGATGAAAATAAAACGCATATGACACAATGTACCCGGTGCTCCCGAGGGAGATAACATTGCATGAAAAGATCCATATAGTACTAATCCGTGATAATGTCGTGACAGCATCAAGTAAAGTAATCTAAAGCAGGAATATAATTCTAAGCAGGATATAAAATGATCAGAGAATGTACTCACCTGATAACCTGAACAGCTGATAAGTATAGGGGGGACCAACTGAAGCCATAGAGTCCTATTTAAAGCAACACAGGTTACAAGGTGTTCAAGTTGAAATAAATGAATCTCTACAAGCAATCTATATTATCCTAGGTTCTTCTAAGTCAAATCAACTCTAGGTCAACTCCGGTCAATAATCTAGTCAAACTAGGTCAAGTGTTGACTTACAGTTGACTTTGGGTCAACTGGTCAACTCTGGTCAAACATGGTCAATTCTAGTCTAATTATTAAAGATATAAAGTGTACTTCGTTATTCGTACGTCGAAACTTACGACACGTAAATCGAGATAAGATGATCAACGGTAAAGTTGATAATCTTATTATAGTGATCCACGTGTCCATCTTGTCAATTTCAGAGATGTGAGATCACTGGAATTGACTGATCTCAGTTTCGTTATACTAATCCCGAAATACGAATAATATAAGAATTAATTATTAATTAATTATAAAAAGGTTAAACTCAGAGAAATTATCAACAATGATTGTCGGACGATGCAATAAACATCACCAACGTGTCCAGAATAGTCAAATTAGCTAGGATAGCCTACCCATCGGTCCAATTTGGACACAAGGGCAAAAAGGTAATTTTGGGTCAAAACGGTGTCCGTGTCGGAGCCGTTTTGCACCGAAAAATGTGCAAGAAAATAAGTCTATAAAATATAACAAATTATATGTTCACGAAACCAGAATGACGATACGAACCCAATGGTATCTCCAGAATTGGATTCCGTTGACCCGATCTCAATTTGGTCCGTTGACCATAACTTAGAATTCTGATTTGTACGGAAATACGTGCCGGAGCCAATGTTCTCAAAAATTAGCAAACTACATGTCAACGAGTCCAGAATGACAATACAAACTCAACGGTATATCCGAAATTGGATTCCGATGAGCCGATCTCAAAATGACCTGTTGACCCGGATATTGGTATCCGACTTGTACCGAAATGCGTACCGGATCCAATATCCACGAAAACCTAGCAAATTATATGTCAACGAGTCCAGAATGATGGTACAAACTCAACGGTATATCCAGAATTGGATTCCGATGAGCCGGCATCAAAAAGTCTCGTTGACCCGGACTGTGGGACCCACTTTGCACCGAAAAACGTGCCAGGGCCCATATCTTCCAAATCTAACAAATTTTATATGAAAACATGACAGAACGATGCCACGAGTCTATTGGTGGCGTCAGAAATGAAATCTGGAGTCCCGTGTTCAAAAATGAAATTTTACAAGTTGGAAATTACGAATTCGGACGGCCAACTTTGGCGTCGAATTCAACCAATCAAACAAGCTCACAATGAAACGAAACTGGAGGGGTAGCAAGAGGGTTATACCAGCTTCGCACAGGAACTAGTAGCATGCCAAGTGGAGCTACGGTGGAGGAGATACAAGCTGACGAAGTTGACCCCGTAAAACTGTCCAAAATTAATACAATTTAAACGGTCAACTTGGTGGCCAGTTTTGATGTATCAAACGATAAAATCAACGGATAAAAACTGACAGGAGTGAAGGTGGATATACCGAGATTGCGACGGAGCGAAGAAATCGCCGATCCAACGGTCGGATTCCCGAGAAAATGCGCGCGAAGTCGCAGCGACGGAACGCGAAATCTGGATCGATCTCGCGCGCGTCACGACGGAACTTCGTGTGAAACGCACGAATCGTCTCGACGGCGCGTCCCGGAGGACGGTGGCCGCTAGGGGACTGCTCGTCGGAGTTCGCCGGAGGGGGGGAGCACGGCCACGTCGGATAAGTGGCCGGCGGCGGCACTGTACCGCTCGTGCGCGCGCAGCAAGGGGCACGCGGCTGTGCTGCCGTTGCAGCTACTGCTGCTGGCTGCGTGCGCTGGTGGCGAGCTGGCCGAGCATGACAGCTGCGACGGTGGCCGACGGCTGCGACGGTGGCCGGGTGCATGGTGATGGAGGTGGTGGTGTTGGCTTGGTGGTGGTGGCGGTGATGCACGGATGGAGGGATGGATGGATGAATGGATGATGGAAGGAGGAAGGGGGAGGAGATGGCCCGGTGGTGGAGGCCGAAGGCCAGGCCACGGCGAAGGAGGCCGGTGGCCGGCGGCCAGGGGAAGGTGAGGTCGGCCTGGGCGTGTGTGTGTTTTGTTGCTGTTGGTGTTGTTGTGTAGGAAAGAAAAAATAGTGAGAGATAGAAAGATATGTAATAATTTAATGAGAGAGAGAAATGCCAAGCCTAGATTGTAAAACCCCTAAAATTCTACTATATTTTTTATATATTAAATTTAGTACTGATTTAAAATTTTCGTAATACACGTCGCATAAGTCGTATTATACGTCGCGCACAACTTTTATTTCTTTTTCGAATTTGCTCGACGAGTGCGAATATGTGCGAACGTACATATTTTTGAAAAATATTATTTTTATTATTCTTATGGTTTCAAAATAATATAGGTAATAATTATTTCTAGCTACCATTTCAAGTTTATGGTTTTAATTATGAAAAGCCTTTTATTTATGCAGTTATAATTATAAGGTATTTTCCTATAAAATGGTAAATTAGAAAAGTATATCTATGTAAATATTATTTGTACAAACATATATTTTTCATAATTATTTATTTGTTTATTTTAAATAATGATGTAATTTTCGAAATTAATTATTATAGTATTTTTGGAAAACATATTTTTGAAATATTTGTGACAATTTAAATTTTGATTTGATTCCATGGATACATTTAAATAGATTAAGTTAATATCTATAATTGGAATTTGATTTATTGATTTGATTTGATTTTAAACTAAGGGAATTAAATTTGATTTAATTGGATTTGGATTTAAATTTGATTTAATTTAATAGATTGATTTATCTAATTTGGGTTTAAACAATCCTAATCATTATCTAAGTGGGAATTCCTACATCCTATAAATAGGCAGGTACTCCTCCACTTTATTCATCCACAAAATTCTACAACCCAATGGTGCGTGCCTCGTGTCCGTGTTCCCCGTCCAAATTCTTATTCCATTCTATTTACAATTACATTATCGTCTATTCAATGTCGGACACCCCCGACAAAATCAAATTCCTAAGCTAAACCTATTCTAACCATGTCGAGCCCCATCCTTGCCGAACCCCATCATCCCATCACCCTCTCTCCGTCGACTTCACGACAACCAGCCCCTTGTCCCCGACTTGAACAGCACCACCCCGTCGTCATCATCGCCACCCGAACACACCTTCCCCGACCCCCTAACTCCACACATACCGTCTCCTCGGCAGCCCCGCCTACACCACATCTACTATCACCCTGGACCCTGGCCAACTCCGGCCAACTCCCAGCCGCACCATCACCGACCCACCGTCAACACCTCCGCCCACCTACACCAGAACCACAGCCAACAGGACCACCACCGGAACACAACGGCTGCCACCATCGACCATCCGACACCCCGGCCAAAACCCAGCCACCATCATCACCACCACCTCCAACCACCCCCGACGTTCCATTCCGGCCAACCCCCATCAAACCAACACACGAGAGAGATAGAGTGAGAAAACCTAACCTTCAGCCGCCGGTCACCCGAGTCCACCGTCGACCTCCGGTGCAGCGCCACCGCGTGCGGCCGCCATACGCCAGCCTCCGCCGAACCTCAACCCCCTAAGCCGCCGCTGCCGGCGCAAGCTCCGCCGCTCGCCGCTAGTAGCCAAACCCTCATGGTGCGTCTGCCGCGAGCCGACGCCGCCCCTCTGCCCTAGCCACCGTGGTGCACTTCCGTGCCGAGCGTGCGCCGCCCACCACCATCCCGCCGGAACCTCAAAACCCGCCTGCGCCTCCAGACTACTCCGTCGAGCAGCCCGATCCGCTCCTCTCGCTCTCCCCCTCTCTTCCCACTCGATCCCTTTCTCTCTCTCTTTCTATATTCTCCTTTTCTAACAGTGTTTACTTTCTGATTTTTTTTGTTTGCTTTGGTTTCTGATTTTTTTTGTTTGCTTTAACAGGAAGAGAACAGTTGTTCTCCATCTTTCTAATTTAATTGATTTTATTATTTATTTATTTTTCTAGTTATTTAATTTCGAAATTTTGATTGAGTTTTAGCAGTAATAAGCATGGATTAGAATTCATTATCATTATTATTATTATTACTTTTATTATTATTATTATTATTAGTTTTATGATTATTATTATTATTAGTATTATTATTATTATTATTATTAACATTGTTATGATTATTATTATAGTTGTTTTCTCAAATGTATGTATGCATTAATAATTCCAAAGGTAAATATAGATATGGGATGGGGTTAGTTCTATACCCTAAAAATAATTTTCCATGATTAGATAATTATCTATAAATATTTTTGCTCATAAAATGAAGATTTCAACTTATAAAATAATTTTTCCTAGTACTTTTGAAATGTTTATCCGAGAAATATTTTTACTTACAAAAACATATTTTTACCCCGAAAATCCTAACCTTGACAAACTTCGAGTTTTTAGTTAAAGTGATCCTTTTATATAATTTTGGTATATTTTGACTAATAAAAATATAGTTTTCAATTATAATAAATATTTTTCCAAAATAGTTATTTAATTACTTTTCTTTAAATATCCAATTCTTGACCCTTGCTAGTCATAATTCCATCTTCTTGCAATTCTCGGACTTTTCTATATCATCCCTAACCAATTTGACTATTTCGGACTCAATGACACGAACCGTGCCACCACCAGAGGTCACCTTGTGTAGTTGTTACACCAAAGTCGCAGTTCATGCCACCGTGATTATCGTAGCACACCAGGCGTACTACCAGGCAAGACACCTTGCCATTAGCTGTTTATTTATTTTAGCTCATATTTTATGCATTGTTCATTATTTTCTTTATGCAAAATAAACTGTGATACATGGCAATAACTGTTAGAACTTACTGTTCATTTTTTCCTGCTATGTATTATTTTCTCACATTAAACCTAGATTTAAGGGACCACCTTTGTGTGCTGCATTCATGGCCTTGACACGTTGTCAACACGAAGTTGTGTGTCGCATATAGAACACGGAAGTGCGTGATTGGCTGGCCACCAGTACGTACAAGCCGTGCGATAGGAATAACCGCTAATAGAGGTTGCATACTAGTTTGACTTAGCGGTTATAGTGGTTTGTGTTGTGGATACAACACAGTAGACATTGGGCGGGAAGGACAATTTCTTAGCGTATGGGCTTCTATGCACTTTCCTTTGTGACCCGGACTCTCCGCTGGAGATACGGGGTTGATGACCCAAGATTACTGACGGCCACTGACGATTCTGCGGAACGTCATGCTCTTACTGATAGGGCCTCTGGTGCCCAAGGGGGACTATGCCGATCCTATTCAGCCAGGGCCCATGCGTAGGAAGGATTGTTATTAACTACATATCACTTAGAATGGTAGGCTACCTTTATCCGTTAGGTACGAGTACTTTTGGTTTGGGTACATGTATCTGACCGTGGCTTGGAACAATAACTTGTCGCGGATTAGTTCGTCACATCTTGTCCTTGTTTGGTTGTAGGTGTGACTTACTACTTCGATGAGAAGGTATTGAACCTTGTTGGGGTCCGGATACCATATTAGATTCATAGCATGGGAAGATACGTTACCGTGAATTAGTTTACCATCTCCTGTCCTTGTTTGGTTGGAGGGATGGTACGCTCGTTCAGTAGGTGCGTATTGGAACATGCTATAATTCGATTTACTTATTTATTTGAGCAATATTTATTCAGTTTATATGGCATGATATTATGTGTCTGGTTACGTCCCTCTGAGGACCTGGTTATCTCTCCAGGTGTGTGCTATTGTCTTTCGCAGGTGCTTTAGCTCTAGCCGTGATCATTGCTAGTTCTTCGAGGATGATTGCATTTGGATCGTCTTCGCTTCGCTCACCAAAAATCATTTATTTCTCTCATGTATTTTTCTTTTATTTGTTGGTAGTGGATTTGTCTCCGCCCAACATATTGTATCAAGACAAATTCATTCTCATTATATGATCTTTTATTCATTTATTCTGTGTGGATGAGATTAGTTATGGTTCTACTGCATTTTACAGCTTATGTATTTATACGAGGCTTCCATATATTGGAGTATACTTCGTATGAATACAGCTGGCATGTCTACGTTCCTAGTCCTACGTATTTTGGGACTGAGGCGTTACATAGATTTTAGGGCCGACTGAATGAGAGGGTGTGAGAAAAATTTTACATGTGGGAATTAATGGGTAGGATTAAATGGGAGGATCCTATGGCTAGGATTTAATTTGCTAAAAAATAGGTCATTCCAATAGGAATTTAATATCAATAGAATTTCTATTAAATATAAAAATAGGTAGAAAGAGTAATTGATATTTTTGGGCAAGAAAATATGAGGGTGTTATGATGGAGAGTAACATGGAGCTGGGACTGGGTTCGGTCAAACCGGGTTGGGTCAAAATCGAACATCCGCAATAATCGAATAAAAAATAGGTGTTGATGATCATGGGTAAATAAGTAGCACATAGGGATTCTAATAAATGGCACACAAGTGGCATACGGATAGTAGGCTCAATGTGGGCCATGTCCATAATTGGGGCTGACAGGTTTTGGTCGACAGGGTACCCACAAATCAAGTTGGAAAATGAATGTGACACCGTGGGGTGAAATAAAATCGGGTCACGTGTCAGGAAAGTTGTGCGAAGAAAATGGAGCACAAAATGGCGTGTCTGAGTGGGACACGAAGGTCATGGGTGACGAGCGTCTCGAGTAGATCATGCATGAGAAGTTGGTTTCAAAAAACTGACTGGTCTTGTGCTCCCAAATGAAAAGTCACGGTAACGTGCTAAAAATGATCAAGGAAAAGAGTAGAAAAATTAATTAATAATCAAATGGTCTAAATCGACTCGAAGTTGTGCGACGCAAAAAGAGTACGAGAGAACAAGTTTGGATGGGACACTATATACCATCATGAAGGCAATCATGTCCACTACAAAACTCGTGAAGAAGATTTCCAGAGTTGAACATCCCTGACACTCCAAATATCTAAGGCACGGAAAAGCACATTTAAATAATAAATAGAATAATTTATTTATTGAAATTAAAATCAATCAGAAAATAAATAAAAATAAAAAAAATCAACCCAAAATTCAGGGTGCTCACATCCTACCCACCTTATAAAAATTTCGTCCTCGAAATTAAAATTGTTCATACTCCTTCTAGGTCAAACCCCCACAATCAAGTCCCAGAACTTAAATAAAACATACCATCAAAAAGGACGGCATACAGAGTCTTGGCATACGGTGGTAGTAAAAGTCTCATCTAGGTATACTAGTCATGCTAAGCCAAAATGGTCATAGGGTATCAAAACACACAAGCAGTCTAGGGTGTTAAACCGGAAAAGACATAGAATAACAAATCATCAAAACTGTAATACAGCCTACCATCCTATGTGTAAACTAGTACTTATCATAAAAATAAAGAAAAGTAACTACCAATTATCTATAAAGGTTTCAGAAAAATCAAAATCAAAAGTTAAAGAATGAAAGTAACTTGCATGGAAATCCAATCACAATATGTATATATATATATATAGAGTGTGTTAGAGAGGGGAAAAGCTAGCATTATGTAAAGGTCATGTGGTTCGTGTGTGTATGGGTGTATGTGGACATGTTCATATGGTTAGATAGTAGGCATGTGTGTAGGAGGATTTGGGTTTCAAAACAACAGCTATCAAGTTACATTACTCATGGCATATTGGTTAAACAATCTACAATACACAACCTATTTACTCATAACATGCATGGCTAACCATATACATATATATATGTAAAGAGGTAGAGATTTAGTTATGTATCTATATACATTATAACATGTATGCCTAAGCTCTATATGTATCTATATAGATATATGAACATAACATAGAGAGGAAAGGTTAGGTTTACATGGCAGTGTATACTAAGTTAGGGTGTGTGTCCTTGTACAGGGTATAGCTTAGTATTGAAAGGTTAAAACCGGTTTTAGTTCAGCATTTACATACAAAATCTGAAAATGAGCTAACATTTAAACCAGTGCAATATTAACATAATGCAATTTCAGAATCTAGGGCTTGAACATCACAACCAACTTAATGCTCCTAACACAACCTAACATGATGGAAATAAAACCCTAACATACTATCCACACATTTATCTATGCATACAGTTCAATATTACATATTAAATCTGAAATTGAACTAAACATTTGAAATCAATATAAAAATGTTAACCTGTATTCAGTTTTAGGATTTTGGAGAAATTCGAACATCAAACCAACCCAATATTTATTACAAACTAACATGAAACCTAAATTTATACCCCTACATACCACAATGTATATAGCTCAAAACATTACATTTAAAACAACAAATTGAACTGAACATTGAAATCCAGTATTAAGGATTAATATGCACACAGTCTTAGATTTGACAAATTCAAACACAAAACTCAACAAAAAAATTTGAATTGCAACCCTACGTATAATATACATGTGCAGTGATGTAAACATAATTAATAACATGAAATCTATATTTGAATTACGAATTTAAACTGGAAAAAGCAGAGAACCAGAAATATTGGCGTTTTGACAATTTAAACATCAACAAAATATTAATATGTATTTAGGCAGGTGGAAAATCAAGTGTAGCATGCATACGTGTCAGGCAAAGAGTCTGTGTCAAATATATATATATTCTCATGTCCCAATATAAAATTTTAATTCTACGTTAAGACCAACATTTAGATTCCTACCAAGATTGCAAAGCAGGTGATTGATGTAATCAAGACAGTTTTATTATTATTATTATCATTATTTAATACAATAATAATAGCAAGAAGAAATAACAATGAAATCTATTCTGCTTATCTGTTTAAAGGAAGAACCATTTTGAAACCATAGCTATAATATCAAATCCAAGATAAGGTCTAGCAAAATCATCGATTCATTGTATTAAGAAAAAATTCATAGAAGAAGTTGCACAAGGTTCATAAAAATAGCTAAATCTACTCCTAAGTTAAATAATAAGAACTAGACAAAACAAACAAATAATAATTCTTTTCTTTTTTTTGAATGACTGAAACAAAAGTAGAGAAAACATGTTCAAAAATATTTAAGGTACAATCTGATAATCATATACGTCTATCCAAAATCATGGTACTCTAAATCCTCGTCATATTAGTAAGCAAGGCTACGATAATCACAAAGTCCTCGACTTAGGCACATACCTCTAGAATCGTGGTATTTAACATTTTTGCGGTGCCGCTAGCTTGGCTGCAAAAACCTTAAATTTCCACACCCGAGAAATATATCCAAAATCAGACTATATGTCCTCACCATGCTGGCTAATGTGACTATAGAAGACTAGATTCCAAGACTCAGATGACCTAGCCCATATAATTTCATCTTGACAAAAATTAAACTAAATCAACAATGAATACCCAAAAATTAAATCAAATTTATCAACGAACATCAAGATTCAAAAATGAACAAAAATCCTTCAAATCATATAAATACAAACTCGGATGCAACAGCTAACATCAAGATTCAAAATTCAACAATCTTCCATCAAAATCAATAAATACGAACTCAAATTCAACAATAATCCATCAAAATCAAATCCAACAACAGAAAGTAAAGACAAATCAAATCAAGGGGAGAAGAGTTTTCAAATCGGAGTTAAACAAGATTCTCAAGGGTCGTCCCAGGAATCTCTCAAGGGATCCTAATTGTGATTGAGTACCTTCAAAATATATCCTAATCCTACTGCAGGCTGTAGTGGTACTCTAGTTCGAATACCACTACATAAACTCGACCTGCATGGACCACCACTAAAAATGTGTCACGACCCGCACCCTAGAGTTAGGGTACGAGAACGTAACAACGCCCAGCCTACGCCGCAGTGTCGGCGGTAGAACGCTGTCCTAGGTCTCATGCATCTAACAGTATAAGGCTAAGCAGTTTATACTCCCCGAATGGGGGTGACATAGCAGAATATAAACTCAATTACATCTAAGGTAGAGCATAATGGAAGATAGATAAAAACATAAAATCCAAAAGAGATACATCAGATATAAGTCTAAGTGTCTAAGATACACAACCCAGAAATGCATCTCAAAGCTCAAATACATTAATCCATAAAATAAATACAACCCAAGACAACTGAAGATAAACTATGAGCAAAACCCTAGCTATCTATACAACCTCTACTGTGTCTCCTCTAGGCTAGCAGGCAACCTCCAGGCTATCTGTAAAATTTATCAACGGGTCCAGTCAGGACAGGAGCGAGCACAATACATCTCAACAAATCATAGTAGGTTAGAAAATATAATCATGCAGTAAAGTAAGATACATGATCTGAAGAAATACAGTATATAAACAGAGAGAGAACTGTAATAGAAATATCTACTATAAATAGAGAACTAACAGTGGCTAGTGATGTAGAGTACAGGATAGCACATGTGAATAGGACAGATTTGAACATGATCTACACTAAAGAGTTTCACATGATCTACACTACTATGGGATTGTTCACATGACTACTAGCACTCCCCCGTTTTCCCCAATCAATACACAAGGATCTAAGCAGGTTATGTTATTGTACATGATATCACATGGGGGCCCATGAAAGGGTGCACATGATAGTATACATGAGGGCTCTGTGAACATGAGAGTACATAATTCACAAGAGTGTATATGTATGGTGAAAGCACAGGAGTACATGATGAAAGTCAAATGTACATGACACAATGTACCCGATGCTCCCGAGGGGGATAACATCGCATGAAAAGATCCATATAGTACTAATCCGTGATAATGTCGTGGCAGCATCAAGTAAAGTAATCTAAAGCAGGAATATAATTCTAAGCAGGATATGAAATGATCAGAGAATGTACTCGCCTGATAACCTGAACAGCTGATAAGTATAGGAGGGTCCAACTGAAGCCACGGAGTCTTATTTAAAGCAACACAGGTTACAAGGTGTTCAAGTTGAAATAAATGAATCTCTACAAGCAATCTATATTATCCTAGGTTCTTCTAAGTCAAATCAACTCTAGGTCAACTCCGGTCAATAATCTAGTCAAACTAGGTCAAGTGTTGACTTACAGTTGAATTTGGGTCAACTGGTCAACTCTGGTCAAACAGGGTCAATTCTAGTCTAATTATTAAAGATATAAAGTGTACTTCGTTATTCGTACGTCGAAACTTACGACACGCAAATCGAGATAAGATGATCAACGGTAAAGTTGATAATCTTATTATAGTGATCCACGTGTCCATCTTATCAATTTCAGCGATGTGAGATCACTGGAATTGACTGATCTCAGTTTCGTTGTACTAATCCCGAAATACGAACAATATAAGAATTAATTATTAATTAATTATAAAAAGGTTAAACTCAGAGAAATTATCAACAAACATTGTTGGATGATGAAATAAACATCGCGAACGTGTCCAAAATAGTCAAATTAGCTAGGATAGCCTACCCATCGGTCCAATTTGGACACAAGGGCAAAAAGGTAATTTTGGGTCAAAACGGTATCCGTGTCAGAGCCATTTTACACCAAAAACTGTGCAAGAAAATAAGTCTATAAAATATAACAAATTATATGTCCACGAAACCAGAATGACGATACAAACCCAACGGTATCTCCAGAATTGGATTCCGTTGACCCGATCTCAATTTGGTCCGTTGACCAGAACTTAGAATTCCGGTTTCTACGGAAATGCGTACCGGAGCCAATGTTCTCAAAACTCAGCAAACTACATGTCAACGAGTCCAAAATGACAATACGAACTCAACGGTATATCCGAAATTGGATTCCGATGAGCGGATCTCAAAATAACCTGTTGACCCGGATATTGGTATCCGACTTGCACCGAAATACGTGTCGGATCCAATGTCCACCAAAATCTAGCAAATTATATGTCAACGAGTCCAGAATGACGGTACGAACTCAACAGTATATCCGGAATTGGATTCCGATGAGCCGGCGTCAAAAAGTCCTGTTGACCCGGACTGTGGGACCCACTTTGTACCGAAAAACGTGCCAGGGCCCACATCCTCCAAATCTAACAAATTTTATATGAAAATATGCCAGAACGATGCCACGAGTCTAATTGTGGCGTCAGAAATGAAATCTGGAGTCCCGTGTTCAAAAATAGAATTTTATAAGTTGGAAATTATGAATTCGGACGGCCAACTTTGGCGTCAAATTCAACCAATCAAACAAGCTCACAATGAAACAAAACTGGAGGGGCAGCAAGAGGGTTATACCAGCTTCACACAGGAACTGGTAGCATGGCAAGAGGAGCTGCGGTGGATGAGATACAAGCTGACGAAGTTGACCCCGTGAAACTGTCCAAAATTAATACAATTTAAACGGTCAACTTGGTGGCCGGTTTTGATGTATCAAACGATAAAATCAACGGATGAAAATTGACAGGAGTGAAGGTGGATATACCGAGATTGCGACGGAGCGAAGAAATTGTTGATCCAATGGTCGGATTCCGGGGAAAACGTGTACGAAGTCGCTACGACAGAACGCGAAATCTGGATCGATCCCGCGCGCGTCACGACGGAACTTCGTGTGAAACGCACGAATCGTCTCGACGGCGCATCCCGGAGGACGGTGGCCGCCAGGGGATTGCTCGTCGGAGTTTGTCGGAGGGGGGAGCACGGCCACGTCGGCGCGTGGCTGGCGGCGGCGCTGCACCGCTCGTGCGTGCGCGGATGTGCTGCCGTTGCAGCTACTGCTGCTGGCTGCATGCGCTGGTGGCACACTGGTCGGGCACGGTAGCTGCGGCTGTGGCCGGCGGCTGCGACGGTGGCCGGATGCATGGTGATGGAGGTGGTGGTGTTGGCTTGGTGGTGGTGGCGGTGATGCGCGGATGGAGGGATGGATGGATGAATGGATGATGGAAGGAGGAAGGAGGAGGAGATGGCTCGGTGGTGGAGGCCGACGGCCAGGCCACGGCGGAGAAGGCCGGTGGCCGGCGGCCAGGGGAAGGTGAGGTCGGCCTGGGCGTGTGTGTGTTTTGTTGCTGTTGGTGTTGTTGTGTAGGAAAGAAAAAATAGTGAGAGATAGAAAGAGATGTAATAATTTAATGAGAGAGAGAAAAGCCAAGCCTAGATTTTAGGGCCGGCTGAATGAGAGGGTGTGAGAAAAAATTTACATGTGGGAATTAATGGGTAGGATTAAATGGGAGGATCCTATGGCTAGGATTTAATTTGCTAAAAAATAGGTCATTCCAATAGGGATTTAATATCAATATAATTTTTATTAAATATAAAAATAGGTAGAAAAAGTAATTAATATTTTTGGGCAAGAAAATATGAGGGTGTTATGATGGAGAGTAACATGGAGCTGGGACTGGGTTCGGTCAAACCGGGTTGGGTCAAAATCGGACATCCGCAATAATCGAATAAAAAATAGGTGTTGATGATCATGGGTAAATAAGTAGCACATGGGGATTCCAATAAATGGCACACAAGTGGCATGCGGATAGTAGGCTCAATGTGGGCCATGTCCATAATTGGGGCTGACAGGTTTTAGTCGACAGGGTACCCACAGATCAAGTTGGAAAATGAATGTGACACCGTAGGATAAAATAAAATTGGGTCACGTGTCAGGAAAGTTGTGCGAAGTAAATGGAGCACAAAATGGCGTGTCTGAGTGGGCCACGAAGGTCATGGATGACGAGCATCTCGAGTAGATCATGCATGAGAAGTTGGTTTCAAGAAACTGACTGGTCTTGTGCTCCCAAATGAAAAGTCACGATAACGTGCTAAAAATGATCAAGAAAAAGGATAGGAAAATTAATTAATAATCAAATAGTCTAAATCGACCCGAAGTTGTGCGAAGCAAAAAGAGTACAAGGGAACAAGTTTGGATGGGACACTATATACCGTCATGAAGGCAATCATGTCCACTATAAAATTCGTGAAGAAGATTTCCAGAGTTGAACATCCCTGACACTCCAAATATCTAAGGCACGAAAAAGCACACTTAAATAATAAATAGAATAATTTATTTATTGAAATTAAAATCAATCAGAAAATAAATAAAAATAAAAAAAATCAACCCGAAATTCAGGATGCTCACAATGCGGCTGGATAGATGGGTACTCATCTATGCGGCTGGGTAAACAGAATTCCCATGCGGCTGAGTAGATGGGTACTCATGCGGCTGAGTAGATGGGTACCCATCTTCTCCGAAAATCTGAGAAGGATGGCCATGAAATCCATAGCTTCCAAGCTCCATAAAACCTTCATTATAAGTCCAAATTTGGACTTCCATAGGTCAAAATAGGGCAGAATGAAATTCTCTACAACGTGGAACCATCAAAACTTGAAAATAATAATGTTTAGTAGATCAAAACCTAAGAAATCCGAAAATACTATAAACTTAGATCTACACAAATTGAGCCATGAAAATTAAAAATGCCAAGTACTAAAGTGTTTTAGAATGTTGTAAAGAAGAGAATAAAACAATAAAATTTATGTTTCTCCATGAAGCAAGATGCACTTGCCTAAGCCCTCTCTCTCTCTCTCTCTGGTAGGTGAAGAAGTAAAGGTGGAGAAGAAGAAGAAGTAAATGAAGAGAGAGAATGAGGGAATGGGTTAATAAAGGATGATGGTGGTGGTAGGTAAGGGTTCACTCCTTGGTTCATGATGAACCAATGCAACCCAAGCATAGCCTAACCAACCCAAAATAAACCAAGCCATAAAATGACAAGATAAGCCAAGCAAGGAATCATACAATACAAGATAAAATTTGTACACGTATTCCAAAATACGTAATACGAACCACAGGTATTATACGGGGTCAACGGCGAGCGGTGGATCCGGGTGGCATGCAGCACACGGGGAGCACGGCGCTACTCTGGTCTAGTGGCACTGTGAAGGAGGGTCGAGTACTGGTCTGTGTTGACGGAAAAGGAGGTGCTCGATGTCGCAGTGGCAACGCGGAGGCTAGGTTAGGTTTCGATTTTGGTTTTCTTTGTTTGTTTCGAATATTTAGGGAGATCAAGGATGGTTGTGTCGACACGAACAAATAAACTGGTGGTGGGACACAGATATGGTTAGACACGATGATTATGGTGGTAGACACGGACACTTCAGCACATAATTGGTTGTTGGTGGAGGTCGTGCAGTTCTACCGAGGATGGAGCAATGGTCAGTTCGACCGGTGGTGTTTGTCTTTGGGTTATGCTGGTTTGTGTGTAGTGGCGGCATGATGAATGGGGGTGATGATTGTTGGCCCATTAAGCCACAGTCAAATCGATTTCGATAATTGACTTAAAACTCCGAATATGACATGAAAAGAAATCAAAAATTACAGTTTACATCTCCTCTAATTTTTTACATTTATTCTGTATTTTTTATTGAGTCTAGATTAAATTATAAGTTGGGATCACTGGCATTTAGAAAAGATCAATCATAAAACCTATCCTTGATCCATTTCTTCTAACCCAAACTTGATTCATTTTCTGAACCAAACCAAACCCACATCCAAAAGCCAAAACCAAATCAGGTTAATCAGAAACCCTTGTAACCGAACTCGGCCAGAGTTTTGCCCGAACTCAGTCACCTGGATTTCATCCGGGTCAGCAGCTTTACCTATTCTTTTATATCACCAACGCTCAAAATTATGAACGTTAGGCTATCGAGTTCTGCCCGAACTCTGTCTTAGAAAAACCTATAAAAAGAGAAAAAAAATTCCATTTCTATTCACTCATTTCATTCTTCATCTTCTCTATCTATTCCTAAGCTTTCTGTTCAAATTACAAAGCTTCAATCTTCAAATCTCCAAGGCAACCCGATCCTTCTAGTGCCGGTGGTTTCCGATTAGGAGTATTCAAGTTGTACAAAGCTTGGCGTATAAAAGCTTTTCTCAGAAAGGTGTTGTCGAAGTTTGATCGTGGGCTTCGGATAAAAATACGACGGTGTTGAGGTTGGCGTGTTCTTTGGAGTAAAGCACGCAGTGTAATCTCTATTCAAAATATTGGATTATAGCGAACAAGAGTTCTCGCGAACTAGACTAGTCCTCTCAGAGGAAAACCAGTATAAACCTGTTGTGTCTGCGTATTACTTTTTTGCCTCTACTATTTACTGCTTTACTTACATTTGAAATTTGATTGATTATCTGCTTTACCTCCTTAGAATTTTTATTGGTAATTATTCACCCTCCTCTAGAGGTGGCATCGATCATACAATTGGTATCAAAGCACAGCTTATCTCTAGTCGGATTAAAACTCCTGAGATATGGCATCCCTATATCCAAGTAATGGTGAAGGTCAATCAACAAATATGCCACCCCTATTTGATGGCACAAATTACACGTATTGGAAGACACATATGAGCTTTTTTCTCAAGTCTCTTGATTTCGATTTATGGTCGTTTGTCATGAATGGATATAGGAAACCACTACCTATTATGGTGTAGGGTGTTCTAGTGGAAAAATCATTCGACATATATATCGACAATGAAAAGAAACAAGCTAGTCTTGATGCAAAAGCCATAAATGCTTTATTTTGAGCTGTAGATAGAAATGAGTTCAATAAAGTTTCTACATGTGTCACATCTCACGAGGTTTGGAAACTTCTTGAGGTTACTCATGAAGGTACTTCATAAGTGAAGGAGTCCAAAATCTCAAGACTAACACAAGAGTATGAGGCCTTCAAAATGAAGCCAAATGAGACTATTATAAATATGTTTACTCGATTCCTAGACATTGTTAATCCTCTATCTTCCCTTGGAAAAGAATACAGCAATCATGAGAAGATTTGGAAGGTGCTTCACAGGCTAATAAAGAACTGGAATCCTAAAGCGATGGCCATTATTGAAGGAAATAATCTCACGGTCATGACTCTTGAAACCCTTATAGGAAAGCTTATGACGCATGAGCTAGACCTTAAAGATTTCGAAGAGTCGACTCCAAACGAGAAGGCAATAGCATTCAAAGCTAACCACAAGATAGCCTCTGATGATGAAAGTGAGATAGACTGCTCAGACAATGAATAAATGGCCCTTATGACAAGAAACTTCAGAAGATTCCTCAGATATGAGAAGTCGAACAAGAAGAAGAAAGATTCCAAAAACGATGAAGAACCTATCTGCTTCAGCTGTAAAAGAACATGACACATCAAGAAGGACTACCCTGTTATAAGAAAGGGAAGCAGGCATGATCAGACAAGCAAGAGAAGGTCTTTTACCAAAAACTTTTCCAACACTAGCATCTGGTGTAAAAGTAAAGCTAGTGATTCTGAAGAAGAAGAGAAGCATCGCAACATAGGGAACCTATGTTTCATGGATACTAATGCTAAGGTAATATCAAACCCTTTCTAAGAAGAATTTATATTTGATGAATTGTCTGATGCTTTTACTGATCTATTAGAAGATCAGAGGAAAATGATATATATGTACAAAAGTGCTAAGAAAGAGCTGAAATTTGTACAATCTGAGTTTTCAAAGCAATCTAGAATGCTAGAAGATATTAGAGATTCTTCTAGTGACATCAATGAGATTATTTTTTTGAAGTTAAGCTTACATGAAGCTCTTGAAAAGCTTGAGAAAGCCAATCAAGAAAATATAAAATTTAATGATCTCTATGAACTAGAGAAAAGGAAGTATAATATTGTTGCTCAGAGAGTAGATGCACTCACGATCAAGTACAATAAAGCATGTGATGTCTCTAAAAAGTTAGAGATCAAACTTGGTAAACAGGTTGTTAAACCAATAGCTCAGGTGAACACAAGTCACAAGGCTAAACACAAGCACAACACAACCAACATTGCTAGAACTGTCAAAAGCCATGCATATATGTATACCTTTTCACACAAGAAGAAAACACACATCTTCAAAAACTCACATACATGATCTTCAAACTACACCTAGCACTAACACTTCTGCTATGTGTCACTATTGTGGTATAAAAGGACATGTATCACATCAGTGTAAAATTAGAAAGCTAGTAGATCTAAATGTGTATGTATGGGTTCTAAAAACTAACACATCAGGACCCTCAAGAAAGTGGGTACCAAAGGTTACATCTTCAACTTGTATTGTAGGTGGACCTTCCTCCTCCTGCTAAAAGCAAGTGGATACTAGATAGTGGTTGCTTCAGGCACATGACAGGTGATAACAAATTATTTACAACTCTAACGATGAAGAAAGAAGACTATATCTTCTTTGAAAATAATCTTAAAGGACATATCATTGGAATTTGCGACATAGGTACTTCTCTCTCACCTATTATTAAAGATGTATGCTTAGTAACAGAATTAAAACATAACCTACTAAGTATTAGTCAACTGACTGATCATGGTTATGGAATTAATTTTTTTAAGAATAAATGTTATGTTTATGATAAATCTTCTAGAATAATTTTCTTTGAGGGAATAAGAAAGGATAACATATATGTACTATATCTGTCAGAGAAGACTAACAATACAGGAAAGTGTTTGTTCACAACTCAAGTCGAAAGCTGGATATGGCATATGCGTCTTGAACATGTGAACATGGACACTATTGCAAGATTGTCCACCAAGAAACCGGTAAGAGCCTTACCTGAAATAACTTTCAAGAAAGACATAGTCTGTACCGAAATGTGAAAAGAACAAGGCATCTAGATCATCTTTCAAATCGATAAACGATGTAAGTACCTCCAGACCCTTGCAATTACTTCATATGGACTTATTTGGACCAAGTAGAGTGGCCAACCTTGGCGGTAAGCTATATGCTTACGTGATAGTCGATGACTATTCACGGTATACTTGGGTTTATTTTCTTGCAAATAAGAATAAGCCTTTTTCGAATTTGTATCTTTTTGTAAAAAGGTGCCAAATGAGAAAGGATTCATGATTACTCGGATACGAAGTGATCATGGAGGAGAATTTGATAACCACGAGTTTAAATCATTTTGTGATGGGTTATCTCATGAATTCTCTTGCCCTAGAACTCCTCAACAGAATGGCATTATGGAGAGAAGGAATAGAACTCTGTATGATATGGCCAAAGTTATGCTTAACCAGTATAATCTTCTAAATTATTTTTGGGTGGAAGCTGTCTATACAGCATGCCATGTTTTAAATAGAGTTCTAATTAGACTCATCTCTAAAAAGACTCCTTATGAATTATGGTCTAATAGAACTCCTAACATCATCTATTTCAAGGTATTTGGTTGCAGATGTTTTATTTTAAATACAAAAGACAATTTGGGAAAGTTTGATAAAAAAACTGATGAGGGCATATTTTTGGGATATGCTGAAAAGAGTAAGGGCTACAAAGTATTCAACAAGAGGTCACTAGTTGTTGAAGAGTCAATAAACATAAAATTCGATGAGCTGAACAGTCAAAGCGATGACGACAGTAACAATGAATAAGAGAAAACTCCCTCCAACAGAACACCAGAAGATACACCATCTATATCCTATCTGGAAAGTCTGCCGAAACGAATGTAGTTTACTCCAGACCATACCGAAGAACTGGTAATAGGTGACGTATCAATAGGTATAAGTACTCGCTCAAGCACAAAAAGATTTAGTAATAGCTAATGTTGCATTTATTTCCAAAATTGAACCTAAAAATATTTTAGAATCTTTCAATAATGAATTTTGGATTTCTGGTATGCAAGAGGAACTCAACCAATTTGAGCGGAATCAAGTTTAGGAACTCATTCTCAGACCTATTGATCACCCGATCATTGGTACCAAGTGGGTGTTCTGAAATAAACTAAATGAGAATGGTTCTGTCACACGCAATAAAGCACGTCTAGTAGCTCAAGGCTATAATCAAGAAGAAGGCATTGACTATTATGAGACGTATGCTCCAGTTGCTAGACTAGAGTCCATTCGTATGCTTTGTGCTTTTGCAAGTTTTTATGGTTTCAAACTCTTTCAAATGGATGTCAAAAGTGCTTTTCAAAATAGTTTTATAAAAGAAGAAGTTGTAAATCAACCTCCCAGTTTCGAAGATTTCAAAAATCTTGATCACGTATTCAAGCTTCAAAAGGCTCTCTACGATCTCAAACAAGCACCTCGTGCATGGTATGAGCGCCTTAGTTTCTTTTTACTTCAACACAGTTTTTCAAAATGGAAGGTTGATTCAACTCTTTTTATAAAATCTTTGGATAAAAATATTTTGTTAGTGCAAATATATGTAGATAACATAATTTTTGGATCAACTAATGAGATGCTATGTAACGAGTTTGTTAAGTATATGCAGAGTGAATTCGAAATGAGCACGATGGAAGAACTTACATTCTTCCTTGGGCTACAAATCAAGCAGAGTTTACAAGGGATATTCATCAATTAAGCAAAATATATAAAAGATTTGCTAAAGAAATTTGACATGGACAATGTCAAACCAATTGGCACACCTATCGCAACATCTACAAAGGTTGATATAGATGAAAGTGGTACAGTGACTGACGTACGTAAGTATAGAGGTATGATTGGTAGTTTACTGTATTTAACTGCTAGTCGTCCTGACATTATATTTTTGTATGCTTATGTGTACGGTATCAGACGTCCTAAAGAATCACATGTGAGCGTCGTTAAGTGTATCCTACGATACCTTAAAGGAACTTTGACGACTGGTCTTTGGTATCCCAAAACTGATTCGTTTGACCAAATAGGTTACTCGAGCGCAGATTTTGCCGAATGTAAAGTCGATCATAAAAGTACCAGTGGCACATGTTATTTTTTAAGGAAGTCTTTAGTCTTCTGGTTTTCTAAGAAACAAAATTCTGTTGCACTATCAACAACCGAGGCTGAATATATCACCGCAGGACGTTGTTGTGCTCAAATTTTGTGGATGAAGCAAACCTTAGAAGAATATCAGTTATCATTTCATCACATTCTTATTTACTATGATAACACTAGCTCCATTAATCTTACGAAGAATCCTATATGTCACTCTCGCACTAAATACATAGATATTAGACATCATTTTCTTAGAGATCATGTTTTACAAGGTAACATTAACATAGAATTTGTTGACACTGAACATCAACTAGCTGACATCTTCACTAGCCCTTGGCTGAAGATCGTTTTAACTTTATATGAAGGGAATTAGGAATTTTGGATGTTGAAATAATATAATTAAATATTATTAGTTAACACTCATGAATTTGCGAAAATTATTTTAGTTATAAGTCGAAAGGGCCCTTCTGTCACACAAGTGTAAATAGCCTGAAGCAACACGGTGTACTAGTCTTCGGACTACCACTAGTTGGGATCCTGCCCCTACAGCTAACGTGAAGTATTCGAAGCAATTCATGTGTTATTAATTAATCAATATTAATTATTTAGTTCAACACATTTATTTCGAATTAATTTCGTATTTATGTTAAAAACTATCACACCCTTTCCAATCTCTGTTCTGATTTCCAAGTGACCGAACTCAGTCAGAGTTCTGGCCAAATTCGGACCGAACTCGGTGTGGACAGCCGAGCCTCCTCTTTATTTAAACCCTCAACATCATCTTCAACCACATCACAGCCACCATATTTCTACCGAAAATCCTAACCCTAACTTCTTGGTTCTCCCTCCTCCAAGCTTCTCAAGTCTCCAAACTTTGGATTTGGAGCTCTCTCGAAGTTCTCTTCCACTATCTACCTTCAATTTCGGTATAAATTCTTTATCTCCACTCCTTTCAATTTTCCATGGCTCCTAAAATTCCTATTTCTTCGAAAAAGAAAAAGAAAGTTGATGAAGGTTCATCCTCTACTCCTCATGAGGCGACCTCATTCTTTCTTTTTACTCTATCCAAACCAGATGGAGATTTCTTTGATGAATTTATATTTGTGTCTCAACAGGCATCAAATGAGTGGTTTAATGATTTTCATAAAAGAAAACTTTGTCCGGGTGCTACTATTAATTTTATATTATTTTCTGACCATGTGAACGTTTTTTAACATCATCAATTGCTAGATTTAGTTCAATCTAGTTTTCCTATATATGCCAATACAATTCAGATGTTTTATTGCAACTTGTCGGTCACTAACGCGAAAGTGAAATCAAAAGTTGGTGGGATCGATATTGAGTTTGATAGTGATGACTTAGCTATCATACTTAACATTCCCAATACTGGAGAAGCCCTAGTAGATATCACTTATGTCCAGTTTCTCGAAGGGACAACTTTTGACTCCTTTCGTGATTCGTTATGTGAACCAAACCCTCGACTGAAAGGCACCCTTCGCCCTAAGCATCTGAACAACTATTTCTATGATCTTCATAGAATGGTATTCTCCACCATCATTCGAAAGAATATCGCCACTCATGAGATTTCCTATCTAGAGCTTTCAGCTATCTATCATCTCTATTTTCACATCCCTTTCAGTCTACCCAAGACTATTATCGTCGCTACGGAACGATGTCGCAAGAAATTGCGACGTCTTCTTTATACGATGTATCTTCCTTATATCGTTCAGCACTTTGAGGTTAGACTCAAGGATTGTGCTGAGGATGGTGCTTCTGCTTATCTTCATGAGCATCGTCGTTCTACTCATGCTCCTACTGTTCCGACTCCTCCTCTAGTTGACCCATTAGCTGCTGATACTCATACTCTCGGCGGTGTTACTCTTAAGTCACTTCAGACTCTTATGTTGGATCAGTTTCGCTCCATGGATTTCCGTACTACCCTTCAGTTCCAGGCCATATCCAACTCTATATGGGATATGTCATAAAGTCTTGCTCATAACCCTAGTGGACCCATCCCTATGGTTCGTGATCCTACCAAACTTGGCTATCGGATGGATGATCCAGAGGCTCAACGTTACTTTAACCCTGCTGCTGCCCGATATGATCCCAACCGTTCAGCTGAGACCGATCCATCCAGAGCTGCTGTTGATGATTATGATGAGGATGACGATTGAGGATATGTTTCCTTGTGATAGTTAACCACTAGTTATGTTTTTCATTTTTTTGTGTGACTTTGTATTAATGATAAATGCTTCTTTCAAGCATTATCAGCTTTATTAGTGTCGTATGTACTCTTTCTCTCTCTATTCATTTTATGCAAGTATTTCTTATTTCAGCACTATTCATGTTTTTATGTCTAATATTGTCACGACCCGCACCCGCTTTTTCGGATACGAGACGTGTCCAAGCCAGCCTGCACCGCAGAGTCGACGGTAGAATGCTGTCACGGCCCAGATGCTCAAATCACAAAAAGAATAACATTTATTGCTCATTCACATTTCTAAATTTATTACAACATTTACAACATTTATATTTAAAGAAAATACAAATTTCTCAAAATTAATGAAAATGATACAACTACTATCTATTTCTAGGTTTCAGTCTGCAAGTACACCCGTATCTCCCAAAGCTAAGTTAAGCCACAGTTAACCTAAAAATTGTTGGTTTCCAGTCAGGAATGGAACAAGTACACAAACCGACGACAATGCAAAAACATAATAGAATTAACAAGACATGAAAATAACATATGAGAGATGAAAATTAGAAAGTAACTGATGACATGGCAAGTGGTGAAGAAGACAAAGAAAACAAATAAAATACAACTATCTATGTGTTTTGAAATCCTGTTCGACATGTGAACGGCTAAGGGATAAATACGGCAACTTGCACGTGTCGTGTGCAGCTGCTATCAGTCAAGATTAGACATATTGGGATGGGTAAGGGGTAGTTCACACATTTACTAAGATATTTCCTCGTCCAGCTAGTACTCATGGAATCAGGTCGCAAGCATGGTAATCATGAAAATGACAGTCAAGAATGTATAATAAATCCATGATACTAATCTCTGTGTGCCGAGCATGTCAACAAGCAGTAAGACATATGTATAAACATGAAATGAAAAGACTACTGTGAATCGAAAGCAATCAGAAAGTGTACTTGCCTGAGGTCCTTTGCTGGTGAAACCGATAATACAACCACATCAGATGAGTCACTAGAGTCAACACATGTAAAGAGTCTTCGGATGTTGAATAGACATTACCAATATTTTCAGAATAGTCAAATTAGCTAGAATTGTCTGTCCATAAGTCTAATTCTGGACACAGGGGGAAAACGGTAATTTTTGGTCAAAACGGTATCCGCCGTTGGACCCGCTTTGCACCAAAAAGAGTGCCAAAGTCAGTGGTCTCTAAAGTCATCAAACTACATGTCTACAAGTCCGATTTTCCAATACGAACCCAACCGTATGTCCAAAGTTGGATTCCGGCGGGCCGTGCACAAAATCACCCATTGAATCGGATCGTGGGGCCCGCAAAACGGCGATCCGGTCAACTATCTCAGAGTCTGACCAAACATCGCATACAGGACCAGAAAAACGATACGGTCCTGTTGGCGTAAGTTTCGTCTCGATCTAACGAACGTGCACAAAGTAATTAGAAATTTTGCAGAGAGGCCGATACAGTGAATTTTGACGGATACGCATCAAATTCGTCGCGCACACGCAACCAATTTGAATTCCGTCAAAGCCCACACATCGACGAAGCCATTATGCATCTTTCGATGCTTTCTATTCATGACTTTGTCGCCCGGATTGGCGGAACGCACGTCGTATCGAAGGATTTTATTGTTTTTAAGACAGGTTTTTGGTAAACTTTGGGATCCGATTTCTCGACGCGTAATCGATGATTTCAATTTCCGTAAACTGGGTTGCTGAGCCCTATAGGTTGTCTAGGCCTGCCTTCAAATAGCTTTCTAAAACTCCTAATGGTTTGCCAATAGTCGGCCTTCCAAATAGGGTATCGGGAGTGTTCTATGAACTGTTCATGAACAGTTTTCGGGCAAAGTTCTTGTCGATTTCTCGTTGAATACGAATAAGTTCAATAAGAACTAATTCACAGGGATCCGATATGGTTATATTGGCATTCTAAGGGATTTTATATGATCGAATTCCATTGAATATTCGGAAAGAATTGTGATAATGAAGACGGTACCTGTGGGGGTGTTACTGCCGATGTTGTTGCTCTGTTGCGGTGCACTGCTGCCGCGGCTCTGGCCGGCGGTGGCCTACGGTGGCGTGTGCAGTCGCGGGTGGGTCGCCCAGGCACGGCTATGGTTTACATGTGTTGGTTGTTGTCATGGTTGTTGTTGGTTTTATGCACAGGGTCGGAGAAACTTGCGTTCGGCTGGGGAGTTATTGGGCTCGGGTTTGGTTCGCTCGGCCTGGGCTGGCCTTTGGGCTGAGGGGGAGGGCCCAGGACTGGGTTGCTGTGGGCTGCTCTTTGTTACTTTTTCTTTTTCTTTTTCTTTTTCTATTTTTTTTTCTATTTGCATATATATATATATATATATATATATATATATATATATATATATATATATATATATATATATATATATATATATATATATATATATATATATATATATATATATATATTTATATATATATATTTATATTTATATTTATATTTATATTTACATTTATATATAAATATATATATATATATATATATATATATATATATATTTATATATATATAAATATTTTTTTTATTTTTATTTTTTATTTTTTTTAAAGAAACCCTTCGTCTTATTAATCAGGCTGAAAAGCCGAAGCCATAAACGTATACAAGGCACAAGAAACAAAAGCCTATACAAGTATACCACCAAAAAGACTGAAGAGGGCGTAAAAATACCAGACCCCCCGATGCTAGGAAGGGATCAATGGCCAGAAAGCTAACGGGGTGTGGGAGCATAGTGTGCTCCGCTTACGAACTTGTCAGAAGATCTCCTTGGTGAGTTGGTCGATCGAGTATTGGCGCCCCTCGTATCTCGCCTTGTTGCAATTTTTCCAAATCGCCCACGTAGCAGCCGCTGCAACGATCTGGTGGCCGTGGGATGCAGATCCCCAAATGACCACCATATCATGCAACCATCCACCGCCTGGGTCTATATTGTATACCCGGTTAAGTGTTCTCCAGATCCTGCCTGGTAGATCTCCGTCGCAAAAAATATGGTCAATGGTCTCCATGTGACGATCTAAGCAGCAATTGCAAACTGAGGCTAAGCTGATCCCAATAGAGTTAAGAGTGTCGTCCATAGGCAGTTTCTTCCTAATGATTCTCCACATGAGGAAGGACCACTTCTTCGAGATACAGGAATGCCAGAAGTGTGCGATGAAGTGCGACTACCCGTTCCCTTGGACAGCGAGTCTCGCCGATCTCACCGAGAAGGTTCCGAAAACCTCAAGCGACCACCTGAGCTTGTCAGCGTCGAGGCCGATGCTAAGACCGTTCAGATGGATTCTATCAGCCGTGTCATTACCAGCCCAATAGCAAATCTTGTCCCAGTCCCAGTCGTTGTTGTAGGTGTTCCATAGGTCTCTGATTCTGCTGTTACTGGGGGTGTTCGCTAGACACGGAATTAAGCGATCCCCGGTCCATCTTTCTAGGAAGGGGTCCAACTCTTCGTTACCCAATTGTAGTCTGATGGCCGATTCAGCAAGATCGCGCCCGATAAGGATACGACGCCATGCCGCGAAAGATCTACTGTTGGAAATGGCTTCCGATGGGTGGATATATTTGAAGTACCTGGCCTTCATAAACCTGGTCCATAAGTTCTTACTCGTTCGAAGTTTCCACCATAATTTCATCAAAAAGGAGTCAATGATGTGAGTTAGTTTGGTGAATCCTAGACCCCCATTATATGTCGGGTGAGCCATGGTGTCCCAGCTAGCCCAGTGGTGTTTGTCTTGACCTCTGTTGTGCCCCCAGAAGAAGTTGCTAAAGATCCATTCGATCGACGAGAGAACTTTCAGAGGCGGAGAACACGCGGCCAAAATATGGATGGGGATGGAAGTGAGCACGTATCTGATAGGGATCATCTTACCGACTTGAGATAAAGTGGCGTTATGCTACCCCTCGATTTTCTTCCTAATTCTGTTGGTCAAGTTCTCAAAGATGCCAGCGTTAGATTTCCCGTAAAAAAGGGGGCAGCCAAGATAGTTGAAGGGGGATGGGCAACTGAGAAGGATGTTGAGTTGGTGATGTAACGCCCCAGTCCCAAAATACGTAGGACAAGGAACGTAGACATGCTAGCCGTATAAGAAAATATACGTAAGCTGTAAAATACAGTAGAACCATAGCTACTCTCATCCACACAAAAATAAGTGAATAAAAGATATCATATAATGAGAATGATGTATCTTGATATAATATGTTGGGCGGAGACAAATCCACTACCAACAAAATAAGGAAAAACACATGGGAAATGAAATAAGTTTGGCGAGCGAAGCGAAAACGATCCAAGTGCAATCATCCTCGAAAAAATAAAGAGGATCACGGCTAGAGCTAGAATACCTGCGAAAGACAAGAGCACATACCTGGAGAGATAACCAGGTCCTCAGAGGGCGTAACAATATACATAATATCATGCCATATAAACTGAATAAATATTGCTCAAATAAATAAGTCAATTGAATTATAACATGGTCCAATACACACCTATTGAACTAGCTTACCATCCCCCCAACCAAACAAGGACAGGAGATGGTAAACTAATTCACGATGATGTATCTTTCTATGCTAAGAATCCAATATGGTATCCGGACCACAATAAGGTTCAATACCTTCTCATCGAAGTAGTATGTCACACCTATAACTAAACAAGGACAAGATGTAACGAACTAATCCGTGACAAGTTATTGTTCCAAGCTACGGTCAGATACAAGTACCCAAACCAAAAGTACTCATATCTAACGGATAAGGTAGCCTAACCGTTCTAAGTGAATACAGTTTTAAGAACAGTTTATGGTCGCATGACTACCGGGTCAAGTCAAGAAAATACCAATACAGTACCTCAGTAGCGAGTCACAACACCATATACTATTCCTCAGTATCGAGCGAGTCTATAGCATATAGTCTACCTATCATTCCTCAGTAGCAAGCGAGTCTACGATAGATAGGGTGGTAGTCAACTTTCAATCATGTTCTCCTCGCCCAATGCCAACTCACAACTGCTAAGTCTTCTAGCATGCAATTCTATTAGCAGTTATTTTCTAATGCACGGCTTATACGTACTGGTGGTCAGCCAATCACGCATGCTCGAGTTCTATATGTGACTCATAATAACGTGGTATAATTGTGTCAAGGCCTATGAATGCAATACACAAGGTGGTCCCTTAATTCTAGGTTTAGTGTGTAAGAAAAATAATATATAGCAGAAAATATAAATAAACAGTAAGTTCTAACAGGTTATGCCATGTATCACAGTTTATTTTGAATAAAAAATAATGAATAATGCATGAAATATGAGCTAAATAAATAAACAGCAAATGGCAAGATGTCTTGCCTGAGGGTGGTGCGAGATGTAGCAAAATCCAACAGTCAAAATCGTCAACACGAAAGTCAAAATCCACAAAGAGCTCCGGATGCTGAAACAAACATCACAAACGAGTTTGGAATAAAAGATATGCCTAGAAAATGCCTGTCCAAAAGTTAAATTCTGGAACAGGGGCAAAATTATAATTTCGGGTCAAAATGATGTCCGCCGTTGGACCCATTTTGCACCGAAATGCGTGCTAGTATCTACGGTCTCTAAAGTCGTCAAACTACATGGCTATAGGTCCGGTTTGAGGAGACGAACTCAACGGTATGTCCAATTTTGGATTTCGATGAGCCGTGCACAAATTCGTCGGTTAGAGCGGGTCGCGAGCCCGCCAAATAGGCGTTCCACTCGACCTTCTCAGAATTGGACCAAACTTGGCATACAGGACCAGAAAAATGATACGGTCCTACTGGCATAAGTTTTATCTCGATACGACAAACGTACACGAAGTTATCGCCAAGTTTACAGAAGGTCGATACGGAGATATCTTGACGGATACGTACTGATTTTGTCGCGCACACGCAACAAAATCGAGTTTCGTCAGTTCCCACACGTCAGCAACATCCATACGCGCCTTTCGATGCATATAGTACGCGACCACGTCGCCCGGTTTGTCGAGGCACACACCATATCGATGAGAATTGTTGAAATTTACTATTTAAAAACCAAATTTTTTTCTAAACTTTGAGACTATTTTAACAACAACATACTTAATGAAAATCAAAACTAAAAGATGGGTTTCTATCTCGTATAGGTTGTCTATACATCCTTTTAAATAGAAAGTCTAAACTGTTAATGGTTTTGGCAAGAACTGTCTTCCAAGTTCGGGGTCTAGCTCGGGTTTTCTGTTCATGTTTGAACAGATTTTTTGGGATTTTGGTTCGATTTCTACAACAATTTAATGTACTAGGAATTAATCTAGTTGAAGGGGATGGAAGAGGTATAGATTGGCTAGAAGTAAGACTTCGTGGATCGAAAATTGATTCAACGATGATAGAGAAAATTAGGGTTGAATATAGGTACCTGGGGCTGCTGTGATCAGAGCAAGGCTCTGTTCTCGGCTAGAACTGGGCGACCGATGGCGATCCCCGGCGGTCGACGGCCGACTTCAGGTGGCTAGGGATGTACGAGGTAGGTCGCCCAAGGTTGGGGTTGAAGAAGATTAGGTTTGGGCTGCTCGAGTTGCTCAGGGTTCTCTATATCGGGATTTGGATGAAATATCATCCGTTCAACTTCGTATTTAAACAGGAATTTAAATTCTGATTTGAGACTTGATAAAGATTTGAAATAACCAAATTGGACTAGCCTTTGGATTCTTTCGAATCCATCAGAGAAATTCCTTCTTTGTCCGCGCAATGAGTCGGGGGAAAGGGATTTTTTTGTTTGCACAAAAGGAAGCAGGGGATGATCGGGTTTTGAATAGTACTGTCCCCTTTGGGGAACAGTACACAGTAGTTGTTGTTTTTTTCCTTTTCTTTTTCTTTCTCTTTACAAAAAAACCTTTTTAAATCACAAAAGATATAAATATATTTATATCTAAAACTCTAGTCTAACCACATAATTCATGAAAATATTTTTCATATATTTATAAATTCCTAAAATACCTTGTAGCATTTATTTACACTATATATATAAAAATAACTTAATATGAAACCCTAATATTTTTAACCGAAATATAATTTCCAATTATTTTCTAAAATAAGTAAATAATACATAAAAGGAAATTATAAACAAGTATAAAATATTTTTTAAGATTAATCGAATATTACGATAAGTAATTTAGAGGGGTACGAAGCTGGTCAGGGCACACGATACCACATTGTCTAGTCAATGAGCGTAACAAAATATAATTATGACTAAGACTTTATTTGTAAATATATATCAAATAATTCAAGAAAAATATTTTCAAGCAATATAGTAATAATAAAATCTTTTGAAATTTTTGGAGGTTTACAGGTGAGGCTGATAGCATGCCCTCTTTTGATGCTGTGATGGACGTAGATAATGCTCTTGGAGTGATTGATCTTCTGTCTGGAGCATCTTGAGTACCTTATCAAGGTATTATGGACCACCTCCATCGTGCCAGTGTCCCCGGATGAGAAGATGAGTAAGTCGTCGGCAAATGCCAGGTGGGTGATGATAGGACAGCCACTCGCTATATGGTAATGCTGGAAGTGAGGAGTACTGACCATTTTGTTGAGGTTTCTAGTCAGAGCATCTGCTGCAATAATGAAGACCGTGGAAGATAGAGGGTCGCCCTGTCTAACACCTCGAGTTGATTTGAAGAACCCCTCGGTTTGACAGTTGATGACTGTGGAGAACCATGAGTTGCTGACGGATCTCCACACGGTGTTAGTCCAATTTTTCGAGAATCTGAAAGCTCTGAAGACCCAGATCATAAATTGCATGTCCAGTCTGTCGTAAGCGTTCTCCATGTCAATTTTGACAGCAATATTTCTCCCTCTAGCTGGAAATTTCATGCAGGTGATCAATTCTTGTGCCAGCATGATATTGTCCTGTATGTTCCTCCCTCGAACAAAGTCGCTTTGTTCCTCGGATATGATTTTAGGGAGCATGCCTGCCATTCTGGTAGCGATGATCTTGGATATAATTTTATTAGTGAAGGTGCACAGACTAATGGGTCAAAAATCGTGGAAGGTTTTCGGGTTTTCTTTTTTCGGGATAAAGATCAGCTTGGCGCTGGATATGGCTCTGGGGTATGTAGCTCCGTCGAGAAAGGCGGTAGCCGCTTCGGTGATGTCTTGTTTGATAATATCCCAGCAGGTGCGAAAGAAACCACCCGAGAAGCCGTCTGGGACAGGGTCGCTGTGCTCGTGCAGAGCCCATACTGCCTCTTTCACTTCCTGCTCGGTCAGGGGGCGGTCCAACTGGGCGTTGTCGTCATCGTTAGTGAGGGCGAGGATTTGGTCCAGGAATGATCTTTCTTTGTGAACCGTCTCTTTGGAGAATAATTTGGAGTAAAAGTCTGCCGCCGCTGCTTGGATGCTCTTATAGTCAGTTATGAAGTTCCCATTATCGTCAGCGATGTGGTGAATCGATAGTTTGTGTCTACGTTCGTTGACGCAGACGTAGAAATATTTTGAGTTTTTATCCCCGTTGCTGTCCCATTTCAACCGCACTTTCTGCTTCCAAAAGTCTGTCTCCACTTTGAGTCTGAATTTGAGCATTGCTTTGGTGAGGTTCAGGGCTATCCTGGCCTTGGGAGATCGGTCCGTGACGAAGACTGCTTTGGCACGGGTGACATCGTCCTCCGCGACCTGAACAGCTTAAAAAATATCCCCGAAGGCGATTTTGCTCCACTTTGATAGGGCGGTCCTTGTTGCTTTGAGTTTGTTGCTCACCCTTTGGAGGGGGTCGGGGGAGTCATTGCTATTCCAAGCTTCCTCGATGATGCCCAAGAATTAGGGGTGATTGGTCCAAAAATCGAGAAATTGGAAGTTCTTCTTATTTGGATTGGTATTGTTATGTATCTCAACCAACAGTGGGGAGTGGTCGGATTCAGTAGAGTTAAGGTGAGACAGGTTGGTTTTAATCCCCATTCTGTGCTAGCGAGCATTCGTGAGGGCCCTATCCAGTCTGGAGTATTGGCGCCATTCGCCTTCCTGCATATTGCACCAGGTGAACGCATTGCGTTTGAATTATAGGGGGGCCAGATGAGCGTTGAAGATGAAGTTGTTGAAGTCTTGCATTGGTGGGACGGGAGGGGGCCTACCACCAATTTTCTCTTCTCTGCAGGTGATCGCATTGAAGTCCCCAATACAAAGCCAAGGGGAGTCGATGTTGTGCTGATGGATGTCCAGAAGGTCGATCCAGAGGAGTTTCCGCTCGGCGATCTCACAGCTACCATGGACCGCTGATAGGATAGCCTGTTCTAGTAACATGGGGTATTCCACCCAGCCGGAGAGGGCTTACTGAGAGTCCTGGATGACTCCGATGTTGACGTTCTTCGTGCACAGGATCCAAATATCGTGCCTGCCTGCAATCGCCGATGGGAGGCCCAGTTGCATCTGGATTGATTTTAATCTAGTGGGGGGAATTTTGGGTTCTAATATGATAAGGATATCGATCTTGTAGTTTTTTCGAAGGCTGGAAATTCTCCTCAATGTAGGTTTGTTCGCCAGACCGCGAACGTTCCAGGATAGGATGTTAAGCATTAATAAGGTTTGGTGAATGTTTTTTGTTCATCTTGGCAGCGGATCTTGTTTGGATGGATGTGGCTTCTGTATTTCCTTTCTTGGCATTAATCCCAAACGAGGGTGGAAGCTTTCGCCTGAGACGAGCTGAGAGGGTTTCTGGAGGATGGCTCGATATGGACCGGAGGGGTCTATCAACTCCCCAGCGGAGTCCAGTGAGGGGTCCTCGGTGGGGATGACTAGGGAGTCGTTGGCGCTCTCTATCAGAAGAGTAGTTTGCTGGAGAGGGTAGCCTGCGGCTTGGACCTGGAGCCCTCTCCTAGCAATGTCTGGCCCTACTATGGCGAGATCTTCTTCAATATGGTCTTCGCACTTGTTTTGTTAGTCCGCCTTGCCATGAGTGATAGCCAATATAACCACAGCGGGGTCCTCGTTGAAGAGTTAGATTTGTGCCTGGCTGCTATCAGGGATCCCCACTGCCCTCTCCGTGGAAGGGGAGCCGGGCAACGAGTCGAGGATGGCTGAAGTTGGTAATGGGCATGCTGCCTCCGAGGGTGCTTCCGTGTCGCCTGATTCGAGAATGTCAAATTGGTTGGAGAGAGTGATCTGTTGGGTTTTGAAGGGGATCAGAGCTTTGCTTTGGGGTTCACTCTTATCGGTTTCACCATCGCTGATGCCGAATCTTGTGTGCGTGTTCTGTCACGACCCGCGCCCTAGGGTTAGGGCACGAGAACGTAACAACGCCCAGCCTACGTCGCAGTGTCGGCGGTAGAACGCTGTCCTAGGTCACAACATCTAGCAATATAAAGCTAAGCAGTTTATACTCCCCGAATGGGGGTGACATGGCAGATACAAATTCAATCACATTTAAGGTAGAGCATGATAAGGATAGATAAAACATGAAATCCAAAATAAATACAGGAGATAGAAGTCTAAGTGTCTAAGATACATGAACCCAGAAGTACATCTCAAAACTCAAATAAAGATACAGTAATCCACAAAGTAAATACAACTCCAGACAAGAATAAAAACTACCTAAACAAACCCTACTGTGTCTCCTCTAGGCTAGCAGGCACCTCCAGGCTATCTGTAAAATTTATCAACAGGTCTAGTCAGGACTGGAGTGAGCACAGTACATCTCAACAGTTCATAGCAGGTTAGAAAATATAATCATGCAGTAAAGTAAGATACAGGTACTGAAAGAAATGCTGTATGTAAACAGAGAGAGAGAGAGCTGTAATAGAAATATCTACTATACATAGAGAACTAGCAGTGACTAGTGAGTCAGAGTAAAATATAAACATGTGAATGGCATAGGAGATTCATGACTACAGCTAAGAGAGTGATTCATGACTACAGCTACTGGGATAATATTCACATGTCTATTTCCACTCCCCCATCCCCAATCGAAACACAAAGATCTGTTCAAGTTATGTTAAGATTCGTGAAACTTCACATGGCTCATAAAATGAGTGATACGTGAAGGTGATTCATGATGGCTCTGTGAACATGAGAGTACATGTGTCACAAGCGATTCGTGAATCAGAGGAAGCATAGAGCTACGTGATGATTCGTGAAACGCACAAAACATGCAGTATCCGATGCTCCCGAGGGGGATAACATCTCATGAAAAGATCCATATAGTACCAATCCGTGTGACCAACGTGACAGTATCAAGTAAAGTAATTTAAAGCAGGAAAATAATTCTAAGCAGGATATGAAATGATCAGAGAATGTACTCGCCTCGATAACCTGAACAGCTGATAAGTATAGGGGGGGTCCCACTGAAGCCACAGAGTCCTATTTAAAGCAACACAGGTTACAAGGGGTTTCAAGTTGTAATAAAGAAACTCTACAAGCAATCTACATTATTCTAGGTTCTTCTAAGTCAAAACAACTCTAGGTCAACTCCGGTCAATAATCTAGTCAAACTAGGTCAAGTGTTGACTTACAGTTAACTTTGGGTCAATTGGTCAACTCTGGTCAAACAGGGTCAATTCTAGTCTATTATAAAGTGTACTTCGTTATTTGTACGTTGAAACTTACGACACGTAAATCGAGATAAGAAGATTATCGGTAAGGTTGATAATCTTATTATAGTGATCCACGCATCCAACTTGTCAATTTCAGCGATGTGAGATCACTGGAATTGACTGATCTCAGTTTCGTTGTACTAATCCCGAAATACGAACATTATGTGAATTAATTATTAATTAATTATAAAAGGGTTAAACTCAGAGAAATTATCAACAAACATTGTCGGACGATGAAATGAACATCGCCAACGTGTCCAGAATGGTCAAATTAGCTAGGATAGCCTACCCAACGGTCCAATTTGGATACAAGGGCAAAAAGGTAATTTTGGGTCAAAACGGTGTCCGTGTCGGAGCCGTTTTGCACCGAAAAACGTGCAAAAAAAACAAGTCAATAAAATATAACAAATTATATGTCCACGCAACCATAATGTCGATACGAACCCAACGGTATCTCCAGAATTGGATTCCGTTGACCCGATCTCAATTTGGCCCGTTGACCAGAACTTAAAATTCCGATTTGCACGGAAATGCGTGCCGAAGCCAAAGTTCTCAAAACTCAGCAAACTACCTGTCAACGAGTCCAGAATGATGATAGGAACTCAACGGTATCTCCGGAATTGGATTCCGATGAGCCGATCTCAAAATGACCCGTTGACCCGGATATTGGTATTCGACTTGCACCGAAATGCGTGCCAGACCCAATGTCCACCAAAACCTAGCAAATTATATGTCAACGAGTCCAGAATGATGATACGAACTCAACGGTATCTCCAGAATTGGATTCCGATGAGCCGGTGTCAAAAAGTTCCGTTGACCCAGAATGTGGGACCCGTTTTGCACCGAAATGCGTGCCCGGGCCCACGTTCTCCAAATCTAACAAATTTTATATGAAAACATGCCAGAATGACGCCACGAATCTAATGGTGGTGTCAGAAATGAAATCTGGAGTCCCGTGTTCAAAAATGGAATTTTATAAGTTGGAAATTACGAATTCGGACGGCCAACTTTGGCGTCGAATTCAACCAATCAAACAAGCTCAAACTGAAATGAAATCTAAAGGGGACAGGAAGAGGGTTATACCAGCTTCGCACCGGAACTGGTAGCATGCCAAACGGAGCTGCGGTGGAGGAGATACAAGCTGACGAAGTTGGTCCCGCGAAACTGTCCAAATTTAATACAATTTAAACGGTCAACTTGGTGGCCGGTTTTCATGTATCAAACAATAAAATTAACGGACGAAAATTGACAAGAGCGAAGGTGGATATACCGAGATTGTGACGGAGCAAAGAAATCGCCGATCCAACGGTCGGATCTCCGGAAAATCACGCATGAAGTTGCTGCAACGGGGCGCCAAAACGAACTTCGTTTCGCGCGTGTCACGACGGGACGTCGTACAAAACGCACGAATCGCCTATACGTCGCGCTGGAGGAGGAGAGACTGACCCCAGGGGGTCGACGGTGTGTTGCAGTGCACTAGCTGCTGTCGCAGCTGCTGTCCAGTGCGTGCTGTTGCTGCGCGGCCACGCGTCCAGGCCAGGCCGGCGAGGCGCGGCCGTGCTCGGCCATGCGCACGGTGGGGCGGCGGCGCGCCGCGACTGAAGATGGTGGTGGCGAACGGGAGTTGAAGGTGGCGGTGGAGAGTTGCATGGAGGAAGAGGAGATCGAGGAGGAGATGGTCGCACGTCGGTGGCCGACGGCCAGGGTGGCCGACGGCCAGGGTGGCCGAGCCACGGCGAGGGAGGTCGGGGTGCATGGCCATGGGTGGCCGGTCGGGTTTTGTTGATTAGAAGTTGGGTTGTGGTGTTGGCCGTTGTGGAGGATGAAGTGGTGATGTGGAGTTGGAGGAGAGATGGAGTTGGAGAAGATGATGCATGGAGGTGGAGCTGTCCATGGCCGGAGGTAGGGCTGGGCCAGGAGGAGGGGGTTGGTCCAGCAATGGTGGTCGGGGAGGAGGAAGAAGCCGGGTTTGTGGGGAGAGCTACTGTGAGTTGTGCTGTGTGTAGTTTGAAATGGAGAAAGAATAAAGAGAGAGAGAAAGAGTACATGAGTAATAAATGACATGAAAGAGAGAGGTGAAAATTGTTCCTCCTAGAAACTAGGGCCGGCTAGGCATGGTGTTGGCTGCTAGGGGGAAATCAAGAGTTGGGATTTAAATGAAGGGAATCAAAGGGCTATCATTGATTTAGCAAAAATAAGTCATTCTAATAGGGATAAAATCAATAGAAAAATTCTATTAATATAGAAAAAATAGGCAAAATGAGTACTAATATTTTTGGGCAAGAAAAATACGAGGGTGTCAAGATGGAGAAAATCATGGAGCTGGACTGGGCTCGGTGGAGCCGGATTGGATCAAAACTGGACATTGCGAAAATCGAATTAAAATTAGACGTTGATGATCATGAGCGAATAAGTAGCACATGGGGATTCCAATAAATGGGACACAAGTGGCGGACGGATAGTAGGCTCAAAGTGGGCCATGTCCATAGTTGGGGCTGACAGGTTTTGGTCGACAGGGGACCCACAAATCAAGTTAGAAAAAAGTGACACCGTGGAGTGAAATAAAATCGGGTCACACGTCGGAAAAGTTGTACGAATCAAATGGAGCCCAAGACGACGTGTCTGAGTAGGACACAAAGGTCATGGGTAACGAGCGTCCCGAGTAGATCATCAATGAGGAGTTGGTTTCAAGAAACTGACTGGTCTTGCGCTCCCAATTTAAATGTCATGGTAACCGCTGAAAATGATCAAGAAAAAGAGTGGGAAAATAAATATCAATCAAATGGTCTAAATGGACCCGAAGTTCAGCGAAGCAGAAAGAGTACAAGGGAACAAGTTTGGATGGGACACTATATACCGTCATGAAGGTAATCGTGTCCACTCCAAAACTCGTGAAGAAGATTTCCAGAGTTGAACATCCCTGATACTCCAAATATCAATGGCATGAAAGAGTACACTTACAGATAAATAAATAAAATAAAAATATTAATCAAAACCAATCAATCAGAAAAATAAAATAAAATAAAAAAAAAATCAACCAAAATTCAGGGTGCTCACATCCTACCCCCTTATAAAATTTCGTCCTCGAAATTAAAATGTTCGTACTCCCTCTAGGTCAAACCCCCACAATCAAAGTCTTAGATTAAAACAAATCATGTGATCAATAGGACGACATACAGGGTCATGGCATACGGTGGTAGTGAAAGTCCCATCTAGGTATGCTAGTCATGATAACCAAAACGGTTATAGGGTATCAAAACACACAAGCAATCCGGGGTGCTAAACTAGAGAAGTTACAGAAACACAAACCATCAAAACCGTAAGGCGGTCTACCATCCTGTATGAAAACTGGTACTCATCAAAAATAAAGAAGGTAACTACCAATCATCAAAAGGGGGTACTATCCCAAAAAATATCAAAATCACAAGTTTTTATAACGAAAGTCGATTACATTGAAATACACTCACAATACATAATATAGAGAGCGTTAGAGAGGAAAAAGCTAACATTTAAACCAGTGAAGTATCAACATAATACAGTCTCCGATTTTAGGGTTTTGAAAAGATCACAACTAACTCGATGCTTCCAATATCCTAACATGATAGATAAGAAACCCTAACATACTATCCATACATTTATCTATGCATACAGTTCATTGTTACATGTTAAATCTGAATTTTAACTAAACATGGAAATCAATGTAAAAACGTTAACATGTATTCAGTTTTCAGGATCTTGGAGAAATTTGCATATCAAAACCAACTCAATGTTTATCACAACCTACATGTAAGAATATAAAACCTAACATTATATCCCTACGTACAACATTGTACACAGCTTCAAATATTATTTTAAAGAAAATAAACAGCAATTTAAACTAAACATTTGGAATTCAGTATTAAGGGTTAACATGCACACAGTCTTAGATTTGACAAATTAAACACACAAACTCAACAAAAGTTTTTTTTGAATTGAAACTATAAGTATAGCATACATGTGCAGTGATGTAACCATAACTAATATCATGAAATATCTAAATTACGACTTTAACTGGAAAAGCAGGAAACCAGAAATATTGTGGTTTTAAAAATTTAGCATCAACAACACATTAATATTATCTTGATATGTGAGAAATCAAGTGTAGCATGCATACGTGTTAGGCAAAGTGTCTGCTATATATACTCATATACATATTCTCATGTCCCAATAAAAATTAATTCTATATTAAGACTAACATTTAGATTCCTACCAAGATTGCAAGCAGGCGATTAGTGAAATCAAGACAGTTTTATTATTATTACTTAATACAAGAATAATAGCAAGAAGAAATAACGATAAAAACTGTTTTGCTTATTTCTTTAAAGAAAAAACCATTTTGAAATCCAGAGCTAATTTATCAAATCCAAAACAAGTCTAGCAATATCATTGATTCATTGTATTAAGAAGAAATTCATGCTAAGAAGTTACACAAGCTCTCCTAAGTAAACAATGAGATACAAACAAAAACAAAACAAAACAGAACAACAATAATTCCATTTTTTGACTGAAACAAAAGTAGCAAAAACATGTTCAAATTTAAAGGACAATCTGATAATCATATGCGTCTATCCAAAATAATGATACTCTAAATCCTCGTCATACTAGTAAGCAAGGCTACGATAATCACAGAGTCCTCGACTTAGGCACATATCTCTAGAATCATGGTATTTAATATTTTCGCGATGCCGCTAGCTTGGCTGCAAAAACCTTAAATTCCCACACCCGAGAAATATATCCAAGTCAACTATATGTCCTCACCATGCTGGCTAATATGACTGTAGAAGACTAGATTCCAAAACTTAGATAACCTAGCCCATATAATTTCATCTTGACAAAATTTAAGTTAAATCAACAATGAATACTCAAAAATTCAAATTTATCAACGAACATCAAAATCCCAAAAATGAACAAAATTTATGAAAATACAAACTCGGATGCAAAGCTATCATCAAAATTCAAAATTCAACAACCTTCATCAAAATCAATAATTACAAACTCAAATTCAATAAATATCCATCAAAATCAAATTCAATAGCAGAAAGTAAGGATAAATCAAATCAAGGAAAAAGGAGTTTTCAAATCGAAGTTAAATAAGATTCTCAAGGGTCGTCCCAGGAATCTCTCAAGGGTCCTATCTGTGATTGAGTACTTCAAAATATATCCTAATCCTACTACAGGCTGTAGTGGTACTCTAGTTCGAATACCACTACACTTTTAGTCGAGACCTGCATGGGCCATCACTTGTTCGGTAGGGGTAGCAGAGGTAACTTGGGGATTCTCCCTTGGTAAGCTCATTGTCTGTCCGGGTTGGTTTTCTTCTTCTTGAGTTCAGGGTGAAGACGATGGCAATGCTTAGGAATGTGACCTCTTAAGTGACAGTGATTGTAGTACATAATGTGGTTGTCATAAATGATTTGTTGAATATGGGTTTGGTTGTCCAACTCGATGGTAATAGAATGGGAGGTTCTAAGGAGAGGTCGAGTTTCATACAGATTTTGGCATAGTGGGCCTTGGTGAGGTTAATAGTTTCTGGCACTGTTACCACATATGTCCCGAAGAATTGGCAATACGCCTGAGAGCCGCTGGAACAAAGCATTTAGGGGAAGGTTGGGTAGGGTCACCCAGGCGGCGACCGTCGCTGAGTCAGCTTTGGTGTTGAAGTCGGTGACCACTTAATAATCTTCATCTGGTAGGTGTCAATTCTGCAAGTGTCCTTGACCCACATAGTCCTGTGGTCGCCGGCGGAGGAGAGGTGGAGGATCAAGTATCTTGAGTCAAGAGGGGCCACCCGGTACTCCGTCGAGAGTTCCAACTGGCTATCACCTCCTGAACTTTGGATAGTTTGGGGCATCCAGATGAAAATTTGAGGATAAAGGTGTAGGGAAATGAGGTTGATAGAGAGGATATTCCTAGTCCGAGAAAGGGATCGAAAGAATCGGGGAGTCTTGAGAGTATTCAATGTCCGGGAGGTTGACGTCGGGGAGAAGAGGGGCTTTCGAGGGAACTAGGTCCGGACGCAGCGTGGCAGCATAAGAAGGCCGATCTGCCCCGTTGGAAGGAGGATTCAGGGTCCTGACTAGGGAAGGGGCATCTGCTGCAATGATGGATGGGAGTGGTCCCTGGCTGGTCAGGACGGCATCGGGGCCGGTCGGGTTGACCTGAGTGGGACGAAGGGTGAAGAATGATCTGCCTGGGGGACTGGGGTGGACGAGGAGGAAGCCATGCCAAGATACGGAGGTTGTGCCGCCTGAGCAGCTGACTTGGCCTGATAAAGAAGAGGAAGAACATCGAAACGGACATAAATGACGCCCTGATACCGTCGGCTACTGCGACTGAAGCGATAGCCGCGGATGGGACGGGGTGGGCCAAAGCAGAGGATACACTAGCCGTACAGGGGGTTGGATGGGGACAGGAGGAGTAGGGCGGTGGAGATTAGTGACTGAGAGGACGAGGTGAGGATAGAAAGGGAAGCCTGTGAAGAGGAAGAGGGGGTGGGGATCAACGAATGGGAGAGGGGGGTCGGAGGCGAAGGAAGGTGGGTGTGGTGACTCTGGGGGGCTGAAGAGAGGGAGGTAGGGGTCAGCGTAGCGGAGAGGAGGATATAGGGGGGAGCGTAAACAGGAGCCGATGGGAGGGACCCATAGGCGGGTGCTGTGGAGGAGTAATGCACAGCTGCGTAGGGAGCGTAGTACAGGGAATTACGCTGATCCACGAGAGGGTGGGTCCCACGGGCTGAAATGGTGGGAGAGGGATATGCAGCTGTGTGGGGAGCGTAAAGCTGAGGATTACGTTAACCCTCAAGTGGGTGGGACCTACTCGTGGTTTCGAGAGAATTGAAGTACGCGACGCCAGGAGCTGCGTAAAATCCAGAATTGCGCAGAAGATTGCGCGTAATAATCCGGGACGACCTCGGATTGGGTGCCAAGAGAAGCGTACCCAAGGTGTCTGTCGATGGGACGCCCGACACCTGCACCGCAGGGGGACTTCCCATCCAATGAGTCAGAAGACCCGTTCAAAATTCGAACGAAGGCGGAAGAAGGGGAGATCGGCTGCCGATGGCTGGACCCACTTGGCTCTCAGCCCAAGAAGGGGCGGCCCGATGGCTGAAAGGCTCGGCGGGCCACTGACGGGGGGAGGATCAAACCAAGACGCGAAAGAGGAGAGCTAGCCGACCCATGGCTGCGCGAGCACCGAAGCAGGCATGTCGAACTCGGACGGGAACTGATCGGGGGAGGAAAATGACGGGGGCGGCTGAGTTTGCGGAGGAAGGAGGGTGGGGCATCGGGAGGAGGGGTCTCACCAAAGAAAGGGCGTCGGCAGGCCAAGGAGGAGGAGGCATCGAGCTCCGGCAGAAGGGCCGCCGAGAGCCAGACGGGGAGCTCGCTGGATCGGGCGGGGAGTCCCTAGAGACTCCCTGGGGTGGGGAAGGGGGAACGAAGGCTCATGAGGTATATATATATATATATATATATATATATATATATATATATATATATATATATATATATATATATTTTTTTTTTTTGTTTTTATATATATATATATATATATATATATATATATATATATATATATATGTGTGTTGTGTGTATGTATAGATAAATAATATATATTATATTATATATATATATATTATATATATATATATATTATATATATATATATATATTATTATCTATACATACACACACACACACACACATATATATATATCTATATATATATATATTATATATATATATATAATATATCTATATCTATATATTATATATATATATTATTTATATATATATATATATATATGTGTGTGTGTGTGTGTGGTGTGTGTGTGTGTGTGTATAGATATATATATATATGTATATATATAATATATATATTATATATATATGTGTGTGTGTGTGTGTGTGTATGTATTATATATATATAATATATAATATATATAATAATATATATATATATATATATATATAGATATATATATATATTATATTATATAATATATATCTATATAGATAATAATATATATAATATATATATATATATATGTGTGTATAGATAAATATATATAATATTTTATATTATATATATATATATATATATATATATATATAATATATATAATATAATATATAATATATATATATATATATAGATTTATTTATATTTATTTATTTATAATACATACACATACACGTTATAATATATATATATATATATATATTTATACATACATACACACACACATATATATAATATATATTTGTATATATAAATACACATACACACATGTATATATATTTATAGATACATACACATATACACCCATGTATATGCATAACATGTATATATGTATATACATTATTAAATTCTAAATATATTTATGTGCCTTCTATATAAAAACATTAAATATTTCTAGCAAACAATAATATCTATTTATATATATATCTGATGTATATGTATCTAATGTGATAATTCCTATATACATATACTCCCATATTATATGCATATAGAAAACATTAATTATATGCCCTTTAGGTAATTACAGTGAATATTAAAATATTCTAAAGCAAAACCCTTGCTTATTCTGTCAAATAAATTCTTGTTAATTAAATAAATGAATAATAAATAAAATAATATGTATAGAATGAAATGTAACATTAAAAGTTTTGGAAGATAATAGTATATACCAGTAGACTTCTATATATATATAGTCTAATACTACATTGCACAAAGGTAGCTAAGAGAATTATATATTATATTTTATCCATTAACAGAAAATACTTCATGTATTATAAAATAAGCTACAATATATACACATCTATATCTACATGGACACCGTTGGTCGTACTGCATGACTACATGGGACTTCGGTCAGTTCGGGTCCAGTTTGACTAGTTTAGTATAAGCCGAATTTCTAAAATTCAATAATCTAATTAATAAATAATTAAAATGTTCTATAGGGGTTAAGTCACAACTTGGCCTAGTTTTCCTAGTTAGAACAATCCTATGGCTCAGCTTTTCCCTACCATGGCTAAACACTAGTCAAAACACACCCTGCACTATCTGTGCCATTATTTCTAGTCACCTTGTACTCAATTCTTAACCATGACTAAATCACTACCGTAATAATTAACTAATTAATTATTTATAAAAATCTATAAATTACCATTCAAGAAAATAAATAATAAAAAATATTTCAAAATTTTTGAAATGGGAGCTACAAATCTACCCACCTTAAAAATAATTTTGTCCTCGAAATTCTAACTCATAAACATGCCTAAAATTCAAAATTAAAAAAATAAATCCACTATTACCTTAATCTTCTCAAATTTAATTCTCAGAAATATTTATATCCTCCTCCTAGCCATTTCGTAACTATGAATCCTCGAGGACTTCTACCCACCTTTGCTCACACTACCCCCTTCAAACACATGACGTCATAACATTGTAACCTTCCAGCTAATTGCTAAAAGTAACTACCGACAAATATCTTTAGCATAAGGCATCTACAATCCTCTCATATCTATCAAGCAACCTAAAATTTAACAAGCAACAAATTTACACAAGTAGCTAAAAATATTGATAAATTCTAGTAAGCATGGCCATTCGTCGCTCTGAATAGGAAGGACAGGAAGAAAGGAAAGAATAGTAGAGAGCAAATATGATGTTTCAAGAATGGTAGAGAGTATCCAATGATGCGGATAGAAAGAAAGTTTATGAACCATTGACTTATTTGCTAAATTGGGCTACTCTAGTCTAGTCACTTGCCAAATTGAAGAACCCTTTATTTCTTAGAGGGACTTGCAATCTGTGCAATACAGAAGTTTTATTCTCGAAATTAATCTAAACAAGGTTCCATAATAGAATAGAATTTGAGAAATCAAGATTGTGATCTTTTTTGTGGTTATTTAAACACACGAGTAGGGATATAAATGTAATACAAGATCGTATCGTGACTTCTCGATAGATGGAATAACGGTTACGAATGACATCACATCCTAAGAGGTGGAGACTACAAAATAGGTATAGGGACCTATTTCACTAGTTTGGTTTTCTAGTCCGAATATGGTGGTATATATGGATGGGTTTTACTGGGTCTTAATGGGTTCCTTGATTGGACATCACCCGTTGGTTGGATGAACCTTGGATCTCAATCTACAATTGGTTGGACAAGATCCAATAATAAAACTATTTCTACTAGGTTAGGGTAACCTAGAATAGATTTTCACCCAAGTGGTTGAGCTAGTTGCCAGTCAGGTTGGTTAGTTAGGTCCCTAAAGCCCAAAATGCGCCTTCAGTGACTTTTGTGTTTAAATAGCACAAGAGGCCTCTATTGAGTGGCACACTAGTGGCATGTGCGTAAGGGCTTCGAGTAGATCAAACCATATATTGGGCCAAAAGAATTGGATCGAAGTTGAGGCTCTAATGGAAGTCGGAACGTATACCGGTATTACGGTAAGGGTTATAGCTAGTCCTTTTGACCTGAAAGTCGTACCATAAAAATAGAGTACAAGGGGACGTGTTTCAGTAGGACATGATATACCTAGATGAATGTGGACTCGTCTAGATCTCGTATATAAATTTATTAGGAGGTAATAGCTGGTCTCGTGCTCCGAATATTAATGACACGGTCGGGGACACAAAATGATCTAAATGGAAAGTGGGACTCCATGGGGCACTAATTATCATCCTAATGGAAATTATTCTAATCAATCGGTAACCCTCGTATATCCTAAAATTTTAGAAGGCTTACAGTCCACTCACCTTAGAAGCTAGGACATAGTTTTAGGGATAATGAGGTTAGAAGGATTCCAAAGTCCGGATATTGTACCTCGACTCTTGTTAATAAAGAATAGGGCACGGCGTAACGGGGTACGGTAAATATAAGTCAAGTCAATGATCATTCCTCATAAATGGAAAACGAGTGTGTACATGACACATGGTCGATAAAATAGAATGGTCTACCCGTCCATAGTATACAAGAGTTATTGACAGGGGTAACAGACTCTAAGGTACATCACATGAAAATATTTCTAACAACTAGGTCATGAATTTATATTTGTGTCAAGCCTGCCCGACTATTGTCACAAGGGTTCTAGTGGTATGGCTATAGTGATCATGTATTGCTGTTGATAACTGGTAGATCATAATATGACAGGGTATCTAAACTATGGTATTGGCTAATCTAGTGACTGTGGTATTCCAATACTAGTTAGGTCTTAAAATTTATATAACTAGGGTAATATTTGTTGGAAACTAATCTTGGGATGGGTGTCTACTATAGTCACGGTAAATGATTGTCCTTACCCTTGTCTATTCATCCCATGTCTAACCTGTGGGCT
>JANAVB010006391.1:2118870-2150112 GCA_029216955.1 Iris pallida | reverse complement strand
TTCTTTTTTTTGAATGACTGAACAAAAGTAGAGAAAACATGTTCAAAATATTAAGGTACAATCTGATACTATACGTCTATCCAAATCATGGTACTCTAATCCTCGTCATATTAGCAGGCTACGATAATCACAAGTCCTCGACTTAGGCACATACCTCTAGAATCGTGGTATTTAACATTTTTGCGGTGCCGCTAGCTTGGCTGCAAAAACCTTAAATTTCCACACCCGAGAAATTATCCAAAATCAGACTATATGTCCTCACATGCTGGCTAATGTGACTATAGAAGACTAGATTCCAAGACTCCAGATGACCTAGCCCATAGATTTCATCTTGACAAAATTAAACTAAATCAACAATGAATACCCAAAAATTAAATCAAATTTATCACGAACATCAAGATTCAAATGAACAAAACCTTCAAATCATATAAATACAAACTCGTGCAACAGCACGCAGATTCAAATTCACAATCTTCCATCAAATCATAAATACGAACTCAAATTCAACAATAATCCATCAAAATCAATCCAACAACAGAAAGTAAAGACAATCAAATCAAGGGGAGAAGAGGTTTTCAAATCGAGTTAAACAAGATTCTCAAGGTCGTCCCCAGGAATCTCTCAAGGGATCCTAATTGTGATTGAGTACCTCAAATATATCCTAATCCTACTGCAGGCTGTAGTGGTACTCTAGTTCGCTAATACCACTACATAAACTCGACCTGCATGGACCACCACTAAAAATGTGTCACGACCCGCACCCTAGAGTAGGGTACGAGACTAACAACGCCCAGCCTACGCCGCAGTGTCGCGTAGAACGCTGTCCTAGGTCCGCCTCATCTAACATATAGGCTAAGCGTTTATACTCCCCGAATGGGGACATAGCAGAATAAACTCATTACATCTAAGGTAGAGCATAATGGAAGATAGATAAAAACATAAATCCAAAAGAGATACATCAGATATAAGTCTAAGTGTCTAAGATACCAACCCAGAATGCATCTCAAAGCTCAATACATTAATCCATAAATAATACAACCCAAGACAACTGAAGATAAACTATGAGCAAAACCTAGCTATCTATACAACCTCTACTGTGTCTCCTCTAGGCTAGCAGCAACCTCCAGGCTATCTGTAAATTTATCAACGGTCCCTCAGACAGGAGCGAGCACAATCTCAACAAATCATAGTAGGTTAGAAATATAATCATTCAGTCAAAGTAAGATACATGATCTGAAGAATACATAATAACAGAGAGAACTGTAATAGAAATATCTACTATAAATAGAGAACTACAGTGGCTAGTGATGTAGAGTACAGGTAGCACATGTGAATAGACAGATTTGAACGGATCTACACTAAAGAGTTCACTGATCTACCTACTATGGGATTGTTCACATGACTACTAGCACTCCCCCGTTTTCCCCAATCAATACACAGGATCTAAGGCAGGTATGTATTGTACATGATATCACATGGGGGCCCATGAAAGGGTGCACATGATATACATGAGGGCTCTGTGAACATGAGAGTACATAATTCACAAGAGTGTATATGTATGGTGAAAGCACAGGAGTACATGATGAAAGTCAAATTACATGACACAATGTACCCGATGCTCCCGAGGGGATAACATCGCATGAAAAGATCCATATAGTACTAATCCGTGATAATGTCGTGGCAGCATCAAGTAAGTAATCTAAAGCAGAATATAATTCTAAGCAGATATGAAATGATCAGAGAATGTACTCGCCTGATAACCTGAACAGCTGATAAGTATAGGAGGGTCCAACTGAAGCCACGGAGTCTTATTTAAAGCAACACAGGTTACAATGTTCAAGTTGAAATAAATGAATCTCTACAAGCAATCTATATTATCCTAGGTTCTTCTAAGTCAATCAACTCTAGTCAACTCCGTCATAATCTAGTCAAACGAGGTCAAGTGTGACTTACAGTTGAATTTGGTCAACTGGTCAACTCTGGTCAACAGGTCATTCTAGTCTAATTATTAATATAAAGTGTTCTTCGTTATTCGTACGTCGAAACTTACGACACGCAAATCGAGATAAGATGATCACGTAAAGTTGATAATCTTATTATAGTGATCCACGTGTCCATCTTATCAATTTCAGCGATGTGAGATCACTGGAATTGACTGATCTCAGTTTCGTTGTACTAATCCCGAAATACGAACAATATAGAATTTATTATTATTATAAAAGGTTAAACTCAGAGAATTATCAACAAACATTGTGGATGATGAAATAACATCGCGAACGTGTCCAAAATAGTCAAATTAGCTAGGATGCCTACCCATCGTCCAATTTGGACACAAGGGCAAAAAGTAATTTGGGTCAAAACGGTATCCGTGTCAGAGCCATTTTACACCAAAACTGTGCAAGAAAATAAGTCTATAAATATACAATTATAGTCCACGAAACCAGAATGACGATACAAACCCAACGGTATCTCCAGAATTGGATTCCGTTGACCCGATCTCAATTTGGTCCGTTGACCAGAACTTAGAATTCCGGTTTACGGAATGCGTACCGGAGCCAATGTTCTCAAAACTCAGCAAACTACATGTCAACGATCCAAAATGACAATACGAACTCAACGTATATCCGAAATTGGATTCCGATGAGCGGATCTCAAAATAACCTGTTGACCCGGATATGGTATCCGACTTGCACCGAAATACGTGTCGGATCCAATGTCCACCAAAATCTAGCAAATTATATGTCAACGAGTCCAATGACGGTACGAACTCAACAGTATATCCGGAATTGGATTCCGATGAGCCGGCGTCAAAAGTCCTGTTGACCCGGACTGTGGGACCCACTTTGTACCGAAAAACGTGCCAGGGCCCACATCCTCCAAATCTAACAAATTTTATATGAAAATATGCCAGAACGATGCCACGAGTTAATTGTGGCGTCAGAAATGAAATCTGGAGTCCCGTGTTCAAAAATGAATTTTATAAGTTGGAAATTATGAATTCGGACGGCCAACTTTGGCGTCAAATTCAACCAATCAAACAAGCTCACAATGAAACAAAACTGGAGGGGCAGCAAGAGGGTTATACCAGCTTCACACAGGAACTGGTAGCATGGCAAGAGGAGCTGCTGGATGAGATACAAGCTGACGAAGTTGACCCCGTGAAACTGTCCAAAATTAATACAATTTAAACGGTCAACTTGGTGGCCGGTTTTGATGTATCAAACGATAAAATCAACGGATGAAAATTGACAGGAGTGAAGGTGGATATACCGAGATTGCGACGGAGCGAAGAAATTGTTGATCCAATGGTCGGATTCCGGGGAAAACGTGTACGAAGTCGCTACGACAGAACGCGAAATCTGGATCGATCCCGCGCGCGTCACGACGGAACTTCGTGTGAAACGCACGAATCGTCTCGACGGCGCATCCCGGAGGACGTGGCCGCCAGGGATTGCTCGTCGGAGTTTGTCGGAGGGGGAGCACGGCCACGTCGGCGCGTGGCTGGCGGCGGCGCTGCACCGCTCGTGCGTGCGCGGATGTGCTGCCGTTGCAGCTACTGCTGCTGGCTGCATGCGCTGGTGGCACACTGGTCGGGCACGGTAGCTGCGGCTGTGGCCGGCGGCTGCGACGTGGCCGGATGCATGGTGATGGAGGTGGTGGTGTTGGCTTGGTGGTGGTGGCGGTGATGCGCGGATGGAGGGATGGATGGATGAATGGATGATGGAAGGAGGAAGGAGGGGAGATGGCTCGGTGGTGGAGGCCGACGCCAGGCCCGGGAGAAGGCCGGTGGCCGGCGGCCAGGGGAAGGTGAGGTCGGCCTGGGTGTGTGTGTTTTGTTGCTGTTGGTGTTGTTGTAGGAAAGAAAAATAGTGAGAGATAGAAGAGATGTAATAATTTAATGAGAGAGAGAAAGCCAAGCCTAGATTTTAGGGCCGGCTGAATGAGAGGGGTGAGAAAAAATTTACATGTGGGAATTAATGGGTAGGATTAAATGGGAGGATCCTATGGCTAGGATTTAATTTGCTAAAAAATAGGTCATTCCAATAGGGATTTAATATCAATAATTTTTATTAAATATAAAAATAGGTAGAAAAAGTAATTAATATTTTTGGGCAGAAAATATGAGGGTGTTATGATGGAGAGTAACATGGAGCTGGGACTGGGTTCGGTCAAACCGGGTTGGGTCAAAATCGGACATCCGCAATAATCGAAAAAATAGGTGTTGATGATCATGGGTAAATAAGTAGCACATGGGGATTCCAATAAATGGCACACAAGTGGCATGCGGATAGTAGGCTCAATGTGGGCCATGTCCATAATTGGGGCTGACAGGTTTTAGTCGACAGGGTACCCACAGATCAAGTTGGAAAATGAAGTGACACCGTAGGATAAATAAAATTGGGTCACGTGTCAGGAAAGTTGTGCGAAGTAAATGGAGCACAAAATGGCGTGTCTGAGTGGGCCACGAAGGTCATGGATGACGAGCATCTCGAGTAGATCATGCATGAGAAGTTGGTTTCAAGAAACTGACTGGTCTTGTGCTCCCAAATGAAAAGTCACGATAACGTGCTAAAAATGATCAAGAAAAAGGATAGGAAAATTAATTAATAATCAAATAGTCTAAATCGACCCGAAGTTGTGCGAAGCAAAAGATACAAGGGAACAAGTTTGGATGGGACACTATATACCGTCATGAAGGCAATCATGTCCACTATAAAATTCGTGAAGAAGATTTCCAGAGTTGAACATCCCTGACACTCCAATATCTAAGGCACGAAAAGCACACTTAAATAATAAATAGAATATTTATTTATTGAAATTAAAATCAATCAGAAAATAAATAAAAATAAAAAAATCAACCCGAATTCAGGATGCTCACAATGCGGCTGGATAGATGGGTACTCATCTATGCGGCTGGGTAAACAGAATTCCCATGCGGCTGAGTAGATGGGTACTCATGCGGCTGAGTAGATGGGTACCCATCTTCTCCGAAAATCTGAGAAGGATGGCCATGAAATCCATAGCTTCCAAGCTCCATAAAACCTTCATTATATCCAAATTTGGACTTCCATAGGTCAAAATAGGGCAGAATGAAATTCTCTACAACGTGGAACCATCAAAACTTGAAAATAATAATGTTTAGTAGATCAAACCTAAGAAATCCGAAAATACTATAAACTTAGATCTACACAAATTGAGCCATGAAAATTAAAAATGCCAAGTACTAAAGTGTTTTAGAATGTTGTAAAGAAGAGAAACAATAAAATTTATGTTTCTCCATGAAGCAAGATGCACTTGCCTAAGCCCTCTCTCTCTCTCTCTCTGGTAGGTGAAGAAGTAAAGGTGGAGAGAAGAAGATAAATGAAGAGAGAGAATGAGGGAATGGGTTAATAAAGATGATGGTGGTGGTAGGTAAGGGTTCACTCTCTTGGTTCATGATGAACCAATGCAACCCAAGCATAGCCTAACCAACCCAAAACCAAGCCATAAAATGACAAGATAAGCCAAGCAAGGAATCATACAATACAAGATAAAATTTGTACACGTATTCCAAAATACGTAATACGAACCCAGGTATTATACGGGGTCAACGGCGAGCGGTGGATCCGGGTGGCATGCAGCACACGGGGAGCACGGCGCTACTCTGGTCTAGTGGCACTGTGAAGGAGGGTCGAGTACTGGTCTGTGTTGACGGAAAAGGAGGTGCTCGATGTCGCAGTGGCAACGCGGAGGCTAGGTTAGGTTTCGATTTTGGTTTTCTTTGTTTGTTTCGAATATTTAGGGAGATCAAGGATGGTTGTGTCGACACGAACAAATAAACTGGTGGTGGGACACAGATATGGTTAGACACGATGATTATGGTGGTAGACACGGACACTTCAGCACATAATTGGTTGTTGGTGGAGGTCGTGCAGTTCTACCGAGGATGGAGCAATGGTCAGTTCGACCGGTGGTGTTTGTCTTTGGGTTATGCTGGTTTGTGTGTAGTGGCGGCATGATGAATGGGGGTGATGATTGTTGGCCCATTAAGCCACAGTCAAATCGATTTCGATAATTGACTTAAAACTCCGAATATGACATGAAAGAAATCAAAATTACAGTTTACATCTCCTCTAATTTTTACATTTATTCGTATTTTTTATTGAGTCTAGATTAAATTATAAGTTGGGATCACTGGCATTTAGAAAAGATCAATCATAAAACCTATCCTTGATCCATTTCTTCTAACCCAAACTTGATTCATTTTCTGAACCAAACCAAACCCACATCCAAAAGCCAAAACCAAATCAGGTTAATCAGAAACCCTTGTAACCGAACTCGGCCAGAGTTTTGCCCGAACTCAGTCACCTGGATTTCATCCGGGTCAGCAGCTTTACCTATTCTTTTATATCACCAACGCTCAAAATTATGAACGTTAGGCTATCGAGTTCTGCCCGAACTCTGTCTTAGAAAAACCTATAAAAAGAGAAAAAAATTCCATTTCTATTCACTCATTTCATTCTTCATCTTCTCTATCTATTCCTAAGCTTTCTGTTCAAATTACAAAGCTTCAATCTTCAAATCTCCAAGGCAACCCGATCCTTCTAGTGCCGGTGGTTTCCGATTAGGAGTATTCAAGTTGTACAAAGCTTGGCGTATAAAAGCTTTTCTCAGAAAGGTGTTGTCGAAGTTTGATCGTGGCTTCGGATAAAAACGACGGTGTTGAGGTTGGCGTGTTCTTTGGAGTAAAGCACGCAGTGTAATCTCTATTCAAAATATTGGATTATAGCGAACAAGAGTTCTCGCGAACTAGACTAGTCCTCTCAGAGAAAACCAGTATAAACCTGTTGTGTCTGCGTATTACTTTTTGCCTCTACTATTTACTGCTTTACTTACATTTGAAATTTGATTGATTATCTGCTTTACCTCCTTAGAATTTTTATTGGTAATTATTCACCCTCCTCTAGAGGTGGCATCGATCATACAATTGGTATCAAAGCACAGCTTATCTCTAGTCGGATTAAAACTCCTGAGATATGGCATCCCTATATCCAAGTAATGGTGAAGGTCAATCAACAAATATGCCACCCCTATTTGATGGCACAAATTACACGTATTGGAAGACACATATGAGCTTTTTTCTCAAGTCTCTTGATTTCGATTTATGGTCGTTTGTCATGAATGGATATAGAAACCACTACCTATTATGGTGTAGGTTCTAGTGGAAAAATCATTCGACATATATATCGACAATGAAAAGAAACAAGCTAGTCTTGATGCAAAAGCCATAAATGCTTTATTTTGAGCTGTAGATAGAATGAGTTCAATAAGTTTCTACATGTGTCACATCTCACGAGGTTTGGAAACTTCTTGAGGTTACTCATGAAGGTACTTCATAAGTGAAGGAGTCCAAAATCTCAAGACTAACACAAGAGTTGAGGCCTTCAAAATGAAGCCAAATGAGACTATTATAAATATGTTTACTCGATTCCTAGACATTGTTAATCCTCTATCTTCCTTGGAAAAGAATACAGCAATCATGAGAAGATTTGGAAGGTGCTTCACAGGCTAATAAAGAACTGGAATCCTAAAGCGATGGCCATTATTGAAGGAAATATCTCACGGTCATGACTCTTGAAACCCTTATGGAAAGCTTATGACGCATGAGCTAGACCTTAAAGATTTCGAAGAGTCGACTCCAAACGAGAAGGCAATAGCATTCAAAGCTAACCACAAGATAGCCTCTGATGATGAAAGTGAGATAGACTGCTCAGACAATGAAAATGGCCCTTATGACAAGAAACTTCAGAAGATTCCTCAGATATGAGAAGTCGAACAAGAAGAAGAAAGATTCCAAAAACGATGAAGAACCTATCTGCTTCAGCTGTAAAAGAACATGACACATCAAGAAGGACTACCCTGTTATAAGAAAGGAAGCAGGCATGATCAGACAAGCAAGAGAAGGTCTTTTACCAAAAACTTTCCACTAGCATCTGGTGTAAAAGTAAAGCTAGTGATTCTGAAGAAGAGAAGCATCGCAACATAGGGAACCTATGTTTCATGGATACTAATGCTAAGGTAATATCAAACCCTTTCTAAGAAGAATTTATATTTGATGAATTCTGATGCTTTTACTGATCTATTAGAAGATCAGAGGAAAATGATATATATGTACAAAAGTGCTAAGAAAAGCTGAAATTTGTACAATCTGAGTTTTCAAAGCAATCTAGAATGCTAGAAGATATTAGAGATTCTTCTAGTGACATCAATGAGATTATTTTTTTGAAGTTAAGCTTACATGAAGCTCTTGAAAAGCTTGAGAAAGCCAATCAAGAAAATATAAAATTTAATGATCTCTATGAACTAGAGAAAAGGAAGTATAATATTGTTGCTCAGAGAGTAGATGCACTCACGATCAAGTACAATAAACATGTGATGTCTCTAAAAAGTTAGAGATCAAACTTGGTAAACAGGTTGTTAAACCAATAGCTCAGGTGAACACAAGTCACAAGGCTAAACACAAGCACAACACAACCAACATTGCTAGAACTGTCAAAAGCCATGCATATATGTATACCTTTTCACACAAGAAGAAAACACACATCTTCAAAAACTCACATACATGATCTTCAAACTACTACCTACACTAACACTTCTGCTATGTGTCACTATTGTGGTATAAAAGGACATGTATCACATCAGTGTAAAATTAGAAAGCTAGTAGATCTAAATGTGTATGTATGGGTTCTAAAAACTAACACATCAGGACCCTCAAGAAAGTGGGTACCAAAGGTTACATCTTCAACTTGTATTGTAGGTGGACCTTCCTCCTCCTGCTAAAAGCAAGTGGATACTAGATAGTGGTTGCTTCAGGCACATGACAGGTGATAACAAATTATTTACAACTCTAACGATGAGAAAGAAGACTATATCTTCTTTGAAAATAATCTTAAAGGACATATCATTGGAATTTGCGACATAGGTACTCTCTCACCTATTATTAAAGATGTATGCTTAGTAACAGAATTAAAACATAACCTACTAAGTATTAGTCAACTGACTGATCATGGTTATGAATTAATTTTTTAAGAATAAATGTTATGTTTATGATAAATCTTCTAGAATAATTTTCTTTGAGGGAATAAGAAAGGATAACATATATGTACTATATCTGTCAGAGAAGACTAACAATACAGGAAAGTGTTTGTTCACAACTCAAGTCGAAAGCTGGATATGGCATATGCGTCTTGAACATGTGAATGGACACTATTGCAAGTCCACCAAGAAACCGGTAAGAGCCTTACCTGAAATAACTTTCAAGAAAGACTAGTCTGTACCGAAATGTGAAAAGAACAAGGCATCTAGATCATCTTTCAAATCGATAAACGATGTAAGTACCTCCAGACCCTTGCAATTACTTCATATGGACTTATTTGGACCAAGTAGAGTGGCCAACCTTGGCGTAAGCTATATGCTTACGTGATAGTCGATGACTATTCACGGTATACTTGGGTTTATTTTCTTGCAAATAAGAATAAGCCTTTTTCGAATTTGTATCTTTTTGTAAAAAGGTGCCAAATGAGAAAGGATTCATGATTACTCGATACGAAGTGATCATGGAGGAGAATTTGATAACCACGAGTTTAAATCATTTTGTGATGGGTTATCTCATGAATTCTCTTGCCCTAGAACTCCTCAACAGAATGGCATTATGGAGAGAAGGAATAGAACTCTGTATGATATGGCCAAAGTTATGCTTAACCAGTATAATCTTCTAAATATTTTTGGTGGAAGCTGTCTATACAGCATGCCATGTTTTAAATAGAGTTCTAATTAGACTCATCTCTAAAAAGACTCCTTATGAATTATGGTCTAATAGAACTCCTAACATCATCTATTTCAAGTATTTGGTTGCAGATGTTTTATTTTAAATACAAAAGACAATTGGGAAAGTTTGATAAAAAAACTGATGAGGGCATATTTTTGGGATATGCTGAAAAGAGTAAGGGCTACAAAGTATTCAACAAGAGGTCACTAGTTGTTGAAGAGTCAATAAACATAAAATTCGATGAGCTGAACAGTCAAAGCGATGACGACAGTAACAATGAATAAGAGAAAACTCCCTCCAACAAACACCAGAAGATACACCATCTATATCCTATCTGGAAAGTCTGCCGAAACGAATGAGTTTACTCCAGACCATACCGAAGAACTGGTAATAGGTGACGTATCAAGTATAAGTACTCGCTCAAGCACAAAAGATTTAGTAATAGCTAATGTTGCATTTATTTCCAAAATTGAACCTAAAAATATTTTAGAATCTTTCAATAATGAATTTTGGATTTCTGGTATGCAAGAGGAACTCAACCAATTTGAGCGAATCAAGTTTAGGAACTCATTCTCAGACCTATTGATCACCCGATCATTGGTACCAAGTGGGTGTTCTGAAATAAACTAATGAGAATGGTTCTGTCACATGCAATAAAGCACGTCTAGTAGCTCAAGGCTATAATCAAGAAGAAGGCATTGACTATGATGAGACGTTTGCTCCAGTTGCTAGACTAGAGTCCATTCGTATGCTTTGCTTTTGCAAGTTTTTATGGTTTCAAACTCTTTCAATGGATGTCAAAAGTGCTTTTCAAATAGTTTTATAAAGAAGAAGTTGTAAATCAACCTCCCGTTTCGAAGATTTCAAAAATCTTGATCACGTATTCAAGCTTCAAAAGGCTCTCTACGATCTCAAACAAGCACCTCGTGCATGGTATGAGCGCTTAGTTTTTTTACTTCAACACAGTTTTTCAAAAGGAAGGTTGATTCAACTCTTTTTATAAAATCTTTGGATAAAATATTTTGTTAGTGCAAATATATGTAGATAACATAATTTTTGGATCAACTAATGAGATGCTATGTAACGAGTTTGTAAGTATATGCAGAGTGAATTCGAAATGAGCACGATGGAAGAACTTACATTCTTCTTGGGCTACAAATCAAGCAGAGTTTACAAGGGATATTCATCAATCAAGCAAAATATATAAAAGATTTGCTAAAGAAATTTGACATGGACAATGTCAAACCAATTGGCACACCTATCGCAACATCTACAAAGGTTGATATAGATGAAAGTGGTACAGTGACTGACGTACGTAAGTATAGAGGTATGATTGGTAGTTTACTGTATTTAACTGCTAGTCGTCCTGACATTATATTTTTGTATGCTTATGTGTACGGTATCAGACGTCCTAAAGAATCACATGTGAGCGCGTTAAGTGTATCCTACGATACCTTAAAGGAACTTTGACGACTGGTCTTTGGTATCCCAAAACTGATTCGTTTGACCAAATAGGTTACTCGAGCGCAAATTTTGCCGAATGTAAAGTCGATCATAAAGTACCAGTGGCACATGTTATTTTTTAGGAAGTCTTTAGTCTTGGTTTTCTAAGAAACAAAATTCTGTTGCACTATCAACAACCGAGGCTGAATATCACCGCAGGACGTTGTTGTGCTCAAATTTTGTGGATGAAGCAACCTTAGAAGAATATCAGTTATCATTTCATCACATCTATTTACTATGATAACACTAGCTCCATTAATCTTACGAAGAATCCTATATCACTCTCGCACTAAATACATAGATATTAGACATCATTTTCTTAGAGATCATGTTTTACAAGGTAACATTAACATAGAATTTGTTGACACTGAACATCAACTAGCTGACATCTTCACTAGCCCTTGGCTGAAGATCGTTTTAACTTTATATGAAGGAATTAGGAATTTTGGATGTTGAAGTAATATAATTAAATATTATTAGTTAACACTCATGAATTTGCGAAAATTATTTTGGTTATAAGTGAAAGGGCCCTTCTGTCACACAAGTGTAAATAGCCTGAAGCAACACGGTACTAGTCTTCGGACTACCACTAGTTGGGATCCTGCCCCTACAGCTAATGAAGTATTCGAAGCAATTCATGTGTTATTAATTAATCAATATTAATTATTTAGTTCAACACATTTATTTCGAATTAATTTCGTATTTATGTTAAAAACTATCACACCCTTTCCAATCTCTGTTCTGATTCCCAAGTGACCGAACTCAGTCAGAGTTCTGGCCAAATTCGGACGAACTCGGTGTGGACAGCCGAGCCTCCTCTTTATTTAAACCCTCAACATCATCTTCAACCACATCACAGCCACCATATTTCTACCGAAAACCTAACCCTAACTTCTTGGTTCTCCCTCCTCCAAGCTTCTCAAGTCTCCAAACTTTGGATTTGGAGCTCTCTCGAAGTTCTCTTCCACTATCTACCTTCAATTTCGGTATAAATTCTTTATCTCCACTCCTTTCAATTTTCCATGGCTCCTAAAATTCCTATTTCTTCGAAAAAAAAGAAAGTTGATGAAGGTTCATCCTCTACTCCTCATGAGGCGACCTCATTCTTTCTTTTACTCTATCCAAACCAGATGGAGATTTCTTTGATGAATTTATATTTGTGTCTCAAGGCATCAAATGAGTGGTTTAATGATTTTCATAAAAGAAAACTTTGTCAGGGTGCTATTAATTTCATATTATTTTTGACCATGTGAACGTTTTTTAACATCATCAATTGCTAGATTTAGTTCAATCTAGTTTTCCTATATATGCCAATCAATTCAGATGTTTTATTGCAACTTGTCGGTCACTAACGGAAAGTGAAATCAAAAGTTGGTGGGATCGATATTGAGTTTGATAGTGATGACTTAGCTATCATACTTAACATTCCCAATACTGGAGAAGCCCTAGTAGATATCACTTATGTCCAGTTTCTCGAAGGGACAACTTTTGACTCCTTTCGTGATCGTTATGTGAACCAAACCCTCGACTGAAAGGCACCCTTCTCGCCCTAAGCATCTGAACAACTATTTCTATGATCTTCATAGAATGTATTCTCCACCATCATTCGAAAGAATATCGCCACTCATGAGATTTCCTATCTAGAGCTTTCAGCTATCTATCATCTCTATTTTCACATCCCTTTCATTCTACCCAAGACTATTATCGTCGCTATGGAACGATGTCGCAAGAAATTGCGACGTCTTCTTTATGCGATGTATCTTCCTTATCGTTCAGCACTTTGAGGTTAGACTCAAGGATTGCTGAGGATGGTGCTTCTGCTTATCTTCATGAGCATCGTCGTTCTACTCATGCTCCTACTATTCCGACTCCTCCTCTAGTTGACCCATTAGCTGCTGATACTCATACTCTTGGTGTTACTCTTAAGTCACTTCAGACTCTTATGTTGGATCAGTTTCGCTCCATGGATTTCCGTACTACCCTTCAGTTCCAGGCCATATCCAACTCTATATGGGATATGTCATAAAGTCTTGCTCATAACCCTAGTGGACCCATCCCTATGGTTCGTGATCCTACCAAACTTGGCTATCGGATGGATGATCCAGAGGCTCAACGTTACTTTAACCCTGCTGCTGCCCGATATGATCCCAACCGTTCAGCTGAGACCGATCCATCCAGAGCTGCTGTTATGATTATGATGAGGATGACGATTGAGGATATGTTTCCTTGTGATAGTTAACCACTAGTTATGTTTTTCATTTTTTTGTGTGACTTTGTATTAATGATAAATGCTTCTTTCAAGCATTATCAGCTTTATTAGTGTCGTATGTACTCTTTCTCTCTCTATTCATTTTATGCAAGTATTTCTTATTTCAGCACTATTCATGTTTTATGTCTAATATTGTCACGACCCGCACCCGCTTTTTCGGATACGAGACGTGTCCAAGCCAGCCTGCACCGCAGAGTCGACGGTATAGATGCTGTCACGGCCCAGATGCTCAAATCACAAAAATAACATTTATTGCTCATTCACATTTCTAAATTTATTACAACATTTACAACATTTATATTTAAAGAAAATACAAATTTCTCAAAATTAATGAAAATGATACAACTACTATCTATTTCTAGGTTTCAGTCTGCAAGTACACCCGTATCTCCCAAAGCTAAGTTAAGCCACAGTAACCTAAAAATTGTTGGTTTCCAGTCAGGAATGGAACAAGTACACAAACCGACGAAACAATGCAAAACATAATAGAATTAACAAGACATGAAAATAACATATGAGAGATGAAAATAGAAAGTAACTGATGACATGGCAAGTGGTGAAGAAGACAAAGAAAACAAATAAAATACAACTATCTATGTGTTTTGAAATCCTGTTCGACATGTGAACGGCTAAGGGATAAATACGGCAACTGCACGTGTCGTGTGCAGCTGCTATCAGTCAAGATTAGACATATTGGGATGGGTAAGGGGTTCACCATTTACTAAGATATTTCCTCGTCCAGCTAGTACTCATGGAATCAGGTCGCAAGCATGGTAATCATGAAAATGACAGTCAAGAATGTATAATAAATCCATGATACTAATCTCTGTGTGCCGAGCATGTCAACAAGCAGTAAGACATATGTATAAACATGAAATGAAAAGACTACTGTGAATCGAAAGCAATCAGAAAGTGTACTTGCCTGAGGTCCTTTGCTGGTGAAACCGATAATACAACCACATCAGATGAGTCACTAGAGTCAACACATGTAAGAGTCTTCGGATGTTGAATAGACATTACCAATTTCAGAATAGTCAAATTAGCTAGAATTGTCTGTCCATAAGTCTAATTCTGGACACAGGGGAAAACGGTAATTTTTGGTCAAAACGGTATCGCCGTTGGACCCGCTTTGCACCAAAAAGAGTGCCAAAGTCATGGTCTCTAAAGTCATCAAACTACATGTCTACAAGTCCGATTTTCCAATACGAACCCAACCGTATGTCCAAAGTTGGATTCCGGCGGGCCGTGCACAAAATCACCCATTGAATCGGATCGTGGGGCCCGCAAAACGGCGATCCGGTCAACTATCTCAGAGTTTGACCAAACATCGCATACAGGACCAGAAAAACGATACGGTCCTGTTGGCGTAAGTTTCGTCTCGATCTAACGAACGTGCACAAAGTAATTAAAATTTTGCAGAGAGGCCGATACAGTGAATTTTGACGGATACGCATCAAATTCGTCGCGCACACACCAATTTGAATTCTCAAAGCCCACACATCGAAAGCCATTATGCATCTTTCGATGCTTTCTATTCATGACTTGTCGCCCGGATTGGCGGAACGCACGTCGTATCGAAGGATTTTATTGTTTTTAAGACAGGTTTTTGGTAAACTTTGGGATCCGATTTCTCGACGCGTATCGATGATTTCAATTTCCGTAAACTGGGTTGCTGAGCCCTATAGGTTGTCTAGGCCTGCCTTCAAATAGCTTTCTAAAACTCCTAATGTTTGCCAATAGTCGGCCTTCCAAATAGGGTATCGGGACTGTTCTATGAACTGTTCATGAACAGTTTTCGGGCAAAGTTCTTGTCGATTTCTTGAATACGAATAAGTTCAATAGAACTAATTCACAGGGATCCGATATGGTTATATTGGCATTCTAAGGGATTTTATGATCGAATTCCATTGAATATTCGGAAAGAATTGTGATATGAAGACGGTACCTATGGGGGTTTACTGCCGATGTTGTTGCTCTGTTGCGGTGCACTACTGCCGCGGCTCTGGCCGGCGGTGCCTACGGGGCGTGTGCAGTCGCGTGGTGGGTCGCCCAGGCACGCTATGGTTTACATGTGTTGGTTGTTGTCATGGTTGTTGTTGGTTTTATGCACAGGGTCGGAAAACTTGCGTTCGGCTGGGGAGTTATTGGGCTCGGGTTTGGTTCGCTCGGCCTGGGCTGGCCTTTGGGCTGAGGGGGAGGGCCCAGGACTGGTTGCTGTGGGCTACTCTTTGTTATTTTTTCTTTTCTTTTTCTTTTCTATTTTTTTTCTATTTGCATATATATATATATTATATATATATATATATATATATATATATTTATATTATAATATTTTATTTTATATTTATTATATACATTTATATAAATAATATATATATATATATATATATATATATATATTTATATTATATAAATATTTTTTTTATTTTTATTTTTATTTTTTTTAAAGAAACCCTTCGTCTTATTAATCAGGCTGAAAAGCGAAGCCATAAACGTATACAAGGCACAAGAAACAAAAGCCTATACAAGTATACCACCAAAAAGACTGAAGAGGGCGTAAAAATACCAGACCCCCCCTAGGAAGGGATCAATGGCCAGAAAGCTAACGGGGTGTGGGAGCATAGTGTGCTCCGCTTACGAACTTGTCAGAAGATCTCCTTGGTGAGTTGGTCGATCGAGTATTGGCGCCCCTCGTATCTCGCCTTGTTGCAATTTTTCCAAATCGCCCACGTAGCAGCCGCTGCAACGATCTGGTGGCCGTGGGATGCAGATCCCCAAATGACCACCATATCATGCAACCATCCACCGCCTGGGTCTATATTGTATACCCGTTAAGTGTTCTCCAGATCCTGCCTGGTAGATCTCCGTCGCAAAAAATATGGTCAATGGTCTCCATGTGACGATCTAAGCAGCAATTGCAAACTGAGGCTAAGCTGATCCCAATAGAGTTAAGAGTGTCGTCATAGGCAGTTTCTCCTAATGATTTCCACATGAGGAAGGACCACTTCTTCGAGATACAGGAATGCCAGAAGTGTGCGATGAAGTGCGACTACCCGTTCCCTTGGACAGCGAGTCTCGCCGATCTCACCGAGAAGGTTCCGAAAACCTCAAGCGACCACCTGAGCTTGTCAGCGTCGAGGCCGATGCTAAGACGTTCAGATGGATTCTATCAGCCGTGTCATTACCAGCCAATAGCAAATCTTGTCCCAGTCCCGTCGTTGTTGTAGGTGTTCCATAGGTCTCTGATTCTGCTGTTACTGGGGGTTCGCTAGACACGGAATTAAGCGATCCCCGGTCCATCTTTCTAGGAAGGGGTCCAACTCTTCGTTACCCAATTGTAGTCTGATGGCCGATTCAGCAAGATCGCGCCCGATAAGGATACGACGCCATGCCGCGAAAGATCTACTGTTGGAAATGGCTTCCGATGGGTGGATATATTTGAAGTACCTGGCCTTCATAAACCTGGTCCATAAGTTCTTACTCGTTCGAAGTTTCCACCATAATTTCATCAAAAAGGAGTCAATGTGAGTTAGTTTGGTGAATCCTAGACCCCCATTATATGTCGGGTGAGCCATGGTGTCCCAGCTAGCCCAGGTGTTTGTCTTGACCTCTGTTGTGCCCCCAGAAGAAGTTGCTAAAGATCCATTCGATCGACGAGAGAACTTTCAGAGGCGGAGAACACGCGGCCAAAATGGATGGGGATGGAAGTGAGCACGTATCTGATAGGGATCATCTTACCGACTTGAGATAAAGTGGCGTTATGCTACCCCTCGATTTTTTCCTAATTCTGTTGGTCAAGTTCTCAAAGATGCCAGCGTTAGATTTCCCGTAAAAAGGGGGCAGCCAAGATAGTTGAAGGGGGATGGGCAACTGAGAAGGATGTTGAGTTGGTGATGTAACGCCCCAGTCCCAAAATACGTAGGACAAGGAACGTAGACATGCTAGCCGTATAAGAAAATATACGTAAGCTGTAAAATACAGTAGAACCATAGCTACTCTCATCCACACAAAAATAAGTGAATAAAAGATATCATATAATGAGAATGGTATCTTGATATAATATGTTGGGCGGAGACAAATCCACTACCAACAAAATAAGGAAAAACACATGGGAAATGAAATAAGTTTGGCGAGCGAAGCGAAAACGATCCAAGTGCAATCATCCTCGAAAAAATAAAGAGGATCACGGCTAGAGCTAGAATACCTGCGAAAGACAAGAGCATACCTGGAGAGATAACCAGGTCCTCAGAGGGCGTAACAATATACATAATATCATGCCATATAAACTGAATAAATATTGCTCAAATAAATAAGTCAATTGAATTATAACATGGTCCAATACACACCTATTGAACTAGCTTACCATCCCCCCAACCAAACAAGGACAGGAGATGGTAAACTAATTCACGATGATGTATCTTTCTATGCTAAGAATCCAATATGGTATCCGGACCACAATAAGGTTCAATACCTTCTCATCGAAGTAGTATGTCACACCTATAACTAAACAAGGACAAGATGTAACGAACTAATCCGTGACAAGTTATTGTTCCAAGCTACGGTCAGATACAAGTACCCAAACCAAAGTACTCATACTAACGGATAAGGTAGCCTAACCGTTCTAAGTGAATACAGTTTTAAGAACAGTTTATGGTCGCATGACTACCGGGTCAAGTCAAGAAAATACCAATACAGTACCTCAGTAGCGAGTCACAACACCATATACTATTCCTCAGTATCGAGCGAGTCTATAGCATATAGTCTACCTATCATTCCTCAGTAGCAAGCGAGTCTACGATAGATAGGGTGGTAGTCAACTTTCAATCATGTTCTCCTCGCCCAATGCCAACTCACACTGCTAAGTCTTCTAGCATGCAATTCTATTAGCAGTTATTTTCTAATGCACGGCTTATACGTACTGGTGGTCAGCCAATCACGCATGCTCGAGTTCTATATGTGACTCATAATAACGTGGTATAATTGTGTCAAGGCCTATGAATGCAATACACAAGGTGGTCCCTTAATTCTAGGTTTAGTGTGTAAGAAATAATATATAGCAGAAATATAAATAAACAGTAAGTTCTAACAGGTTATGCCATGTATCACAGTTTATTTTGAATAAAAATAATAATGCATGAAATATGAGCTAAATAAATAAACAGCAAATGGCAAGATGTCTTGCCTGAGGGTGGTGCGAGATGTAGCAAAATCCAACAGTCAAAATCGTCAACACGAAAGTCAAAATCCACAAAGAGCTCCGGATGCTGAAACAAACATCACAAACGAGTTTGGAATAAAAGATATGCCTAGAAAATGCCTGTCCAAAAGTTAAATTCTGGAACAGGGGCAAAATTATAATTTCGGGTCAAAATGATGTCCGCCGTTGGACCCATTTTGCACCGAAATGCGTGCTAGTATCTACGGTCTCTAAAGTCGTCAAACTACATGGCTATAGGTCCGGTTTGAGGAGACGAACTCAACGGTATGTCCAATTTTGGATTTCGATGAGCCGTGCACAAATTCGTCGGTTAGAGCGGGTCGCGAGCCCGCCAAATAGGCGTTCCACTCGACCTTCTCAGAATTGGACCAAACTTGGCATACAGGACCAGAAAAATGACGGTCCTACTGGCATAAGTTTTATCTCGATACGACAAACGTACACGAAGTTATCGCCAAGTTTACAGAAGGTCGATACGGAGATATCTTGACGGATACGTACTGATTTTGTCGCGCACGCAACAAAATCGAGTTTCGTCAGTTCCCACACGTCAGCAACATCCATACGCGCCTTTCGATGCATATAGTACGCGACCACGTCGCCCGGTTTGTCGAGGCACACACCATATCGATGAGAATTGTTGAAATTTACTATTTAAAAACCAAATTTTTTTCTAAACTTTGAGACTATTTTAACAACAACATACTTAATGAAAATCAAAACTAAAAGATGGGTTTCTATCTCGTATAGGTTGTCTATACATCCTTTTAAATAGAAAGTCTAAACTGTTAATGGTTTTGGCAAGAACTGTCTTCCAAGTTCGGGGTCTAGCTCGGGTTTTCTGTTCATGTTTGAACAGATTTTTTGGGATTTTGGTTCGATTTCTACAACAATTTAATGTACTAGGAATTAATCTAGTTGAAGGGGATGGAAGAGGTATAGATTGGCTAGAAGTAAGACTTCGTGGATCGAAAATTGATTCAACGATGATAGAGAAAATTAGGGTTGAATATAGGTACCTGGGGCTGCTGTGATCAGAGCAAGGCTTGTTCTCGGCTAGAACTGGGCGACCGATGGCGATCCCCGGCGGTCGACGGCCGACTTCAGGTGGCTAGGGATGTACGAGGTAGGTCGCCCAAGGTTGGGGTTGAAGAAGATTAGGTTTGGGCTGCTCGAGTTGCTCAGGGTTCTCTATATCGGGATTTGGATGAAATATCATCCGTTCAACTTCGTATTTAAACAGGAATTTAAATTCTGATTTGAGACTTGATAAAGATTTGAAATAACCAAATTGGACTAGCCTTTGGATTCTTTCGAATCCATCAGAGAAATTCCTTCTTGTCGCGCAATGAGTCGGGGGAAAGGGATTTTTTTTTTGCACAAAAGGAAGCAGGGGATGATCGGGTTTTGAATAGTACTGTCCCCTTTGGGGAACAGTACACTAGTTGTTGTTTTTTCCTTTTCTTTTTCTTTCTCTTTACAAAAAAACCTTTTTAAATCACAAAAGATATAAATATATTTATATCTAAAACTCTAGTCTAACCACATAATTCATGAAAATATTTTTCATATATTTATAAATTCCTAAAATACCTTGTAGCATTTATTTACACTATATATAAAAACTTAATTGAAACCCTAATATTTTTAACCGAAATATAATTTCCAATTATTTTCTAAAATAAGTAAATAACATAAAAGGAAATTATAAACAAGTATAAAATATTTTTTAAGATTAATCGAATATTACGATAAGTAATTTAGAGGGGTACGAAGCTGGTCAGGGCACACGATACCACATTGTCTAGTCAATGAGCGTAACAAAATATTTATGACTAAGACTTTATTTGTAAATATATATCAAATAATTCAAGAAAAATATTTTCAAGCAATATAGTAATAATAAAATCTTTTGAAATTTTTGGAGGTTTACAGGTGAGGCTGATAGCATGCCCTCTTTTGATGCTGTGATGGACGTAGATAATGCTCTTGGAGTGATTGATCTTCTGTCTGGAGCATCTTGAGTACCTTATCAAGGTATTATGGACCACCTCCATCGTGCCAGTGTCCCCGGATGAGAAGATGAGTAAGTCGTCGGCAAATGCCAGGTGGGTGATGATAGGACAGCCACTCGCTATATGGTAATGCTGGAAGTGAGGAGTACTGACCATTTTGTTGAGGTTTCTAGTCAGAGCATCTGCTGCAATAATGAAGACCGTGGAAGATAGAGGGTCGCCCTGTCTAACACCTCGAGTTGATTTGAAGAACCCCTCGGTTTGACAGTTGATGACTGTGGAGAACCATGAGTTGCTGACGGATCTCCACACGGTGTTAGTCCAATTTTTCGAGAATCTGAAAGCTCTGAAGACCCAGATCATAAATTGCATGTCCAGTCTGTCGTAAGCGTTCTCCATGTCAATTTTGACAGCAATATTTCTCCCTCTAGCTGGAAATTTCATGCAGGTGATCAATTCTTGTGCCAGCATGATATTGTCCTGTATGTTCCTCCCTCGAACAAAGTCGCTTTGTTCCTCGGATATGATTTTAGGGAGCATGCCTGCCATTCTGGTAGCGATGATCTTGGATATAATTTTATTAGTGAAGGTGCACAGACTAATGGGTCAAAAATCGTGGAAGGTTTTCGGGTTTCTTTTTTCGGGATAAAGATCAGCTTGGCGCTGGATATGGCTCTGGGGTATGTAGCTCCGTCGAGAAAGGCGGGTAGCCGCTTCGGTGATGTCTTGTTTGATAATATCCCAGCAGGTGCGAAAGAAACCACCCGAGAAGCCGTCTGGGACAGGGTCGCTGTGCTCGTGCAGAGCCCATACTGCCTCTTTCACTTCCTGCTCGGTCAGGGGGCGGTCCAACTGGGCGTTGTCGTCATCGTTAGTGAGGGCGAGGATTTGGTCCAGGAATGATCTTTCTTTGTGAACCGTCTCTTTGGAGAATAATTTGGAGTAAAAGTCTGCCGCCGCTGCTTGGATGCTCTTATAGTCAGTTATGAAGTTCCATTATCGTCAGCGATGTGGTGAATCGATAGTTTGTGTCTACGTTCGTTGACGCAGACGTAGAAATATTTTGAGTTTTTATCCCCGTTGCTGTCCCATTTCAACCGCACTTTCTGCTTCCAAAAGTCTGTCTCCACTTTGAGTCTGAATTTGAGCATTGCTTTGGTGAGGTTCAGGGCTATCCTGGCCTTGGGAGATCGGTCCGTGACGAAGACTGCTTTGGCACGGGTGACATCGTCCTCCGCGACCTGAACAGCTTAAAAAATATCCCCGAAGGCGATTTTGCTCCACTTTGATAGGGCGGTCCTTGTTGCTTTGAGTTTGTTGCTCACCCTTTGGAGGGGGTCGGGGGAGTCATTGCTATTCCAAGCTTCCTCGATGATGCCCAAGAATTAGGGGTGATTGGTCCAAAAATCGAGAAATTGGAAGTTCTTCTTATTTGGATTGGTATTGTTATGTATCTCAACCAACAGTGGGGAGTGGTCGGATTCAGTAGAGTTAAGGTGAGACAGGTTGGTTTTAATCCCCATTCTGTGCTAGCGAGCATTCGTGAGGGCCCTATCCAGTCTGGAGTATTGGCGCCATTCGCCTTCCTGCATATTGCACCAGGTGAACGCATTGCGTTTGAATTATAGGGGGGCCAGATGAGCGTTGAAGATGAAGTTGTTGAAGTCTTGCATTGGTGGGACGGGAGGGGGCCTACCACCAATTTTCTCTTCTCTGCAGGTGATCGCATTGAAGTCCCCAATACAAAGCCAAGGGGAGTCGATGTTGTGCTGATGGATGTCCAGAAGGTCGATCCAGAGGAGTTTCCGCTCGGCGATCTCACAGCTACCATGGACCGCTGATAGGATAGCCTGTTCTAGTAACATGGGGTATTCCACCCAGCCGGAGAGGGCTTACTGAGAGTCCTGGATGACTCCGATGTTGACGTTCTTCGTGCACAGGATCCAAATATCGTGCCTGCCTGCAATCGCCGATGGGAGGCCCAGTTGCATCTGGATTGATTTTAATCTAGTGGGGGGAATTTTGGGTTCTAATATGATAAGGATATCGATCTTGTAGTTTTTTCGAAGGCTGGAAATTCTCCTCAATGTAGGTTTGTTCGCCAGACCGCGAACGTTCCAGGATAGGATGTTAAGCATTAATAAGGTTTGGTGAATGTTTTTTGTTCATCTTGGCAGCGGATCTTGTTTGGATGGATGTGGCTTCTGTATTTCCTTTCTTGGCATTAATCCCAAACGAGGTGGAAGCTTTCGCCTGAGACGAGCTGAGAGGGTTTCTGGAGGATGGCTCGATATGGACCGGAGGGGTCTATCAACTCCCCAGCGGAGTCCAGTGAGGGGTCCTCGGTGGGGATGACTAGGGAGTCGTTGGCGCTCTCTATCAGAAGAGTAGTTTGCTGGAGAGGGTAGCCTGCGGCTTGGACCTGGAGCCCTCTCCTAGCAATGTCTGGCCCTACTATGGCGAGATCTTCTTCAATATGGTCTTCGCACTTGTTTTGTTAGTCCGCCTTGCCATGAGTGATAGCCAATATAACCACAGCGGGGTCCTCGTTGAAGAGTTAGATTTGTGCCTGGCTGCTATCAGGGATCCCCACTGCCCTCTCCGTGGAAGGGGAGCCGGGCAACGAGTCGAGGATGGCTGAAGTTGGTAATGGGCATGCTGCCTCCGAGGGTGCTTCCGTGTCGCCTGATTCGAGAATGTCAAATTGGTTGGAGAGAGTGATCTGTTGGGTTTTGAAGGGGATCAGAGCTTTGCTTTGGGGTTCACTCTTATCGGTTTCACCATCGCTGATGCCGAATCTTGTGTGCGTGTTCTGTCACGACCCGCGCCCTAGGGTTAGGGCACGAGAACGTAACAACGCCCAGCCTACGTCGCAGTGTCGGCGGTAGAACGCTGTCCTAGGTCACAACATCTAGCAATATAAAGCTAAGCAGTTTATACTCCCCGAATGGGGGTGACATGGCAGATACAAATTCAATCACATTTAAGGTAGAGCATGATAAGGATAGATAAAACATGAAATCCAAAATAAATACAGGAGATAGAAGTCTAAGTGTCTAAGATACATGAACCCAGAAGTACATCTCAAAACTCAAATAAAGATACAGTAATCCACAAAGTAAATACAACTCCAGACAAGAATAAAAACTACCTAAACAAACCCTACTGTGTCTCCTCTAGGCTAGCAGGCACCTCCAGGCTATCTGTAAAATTTATCAACAGGTCTAGTCAGGACTGGAGTGAGCACAGTACATCTCAACAGTTCATAGCAGGTTAGAAAATATAATCATGCAGTAAAGTAAGATACAGGTACTGAAAGAAATGCTGTATGTAAACAGAGAGAGAGAGAGCTGTAATAGAAATATCTACTATACATAGAGAACTAGCAGTGACTAGTGAGTCAGAGTAAAATATAAACATGTGAATGGCATAGGAGATTCATGACTACAGCTAAGAGAGTGATTCATGACTACAGCTACTGGGATAATATTCACATGTCTATTTCCACTCCCCCATCCCCAATCGAAACACAAAGATCTGTTCAAGTTATGTTAAGATTCGTGAAACTTCACATGGCTCATAAAATGAGTGATACGTGAAGGTGATTCATGATGGCTCTGTGAACATGAGAGTACATGTGTCACAAGCGATTCGTGAATCAGAGGAAGCATAGAGCTACGTGATGATTCGTGAAACGCACAAAACATGCAGTATCCGATGCTCCCGAGGGGGATAACATCTCATGAAAAGATCCATATAGTACCAATCCGTGTGACCAACGTGACAGTATCAAGTAAAGTAATTTAAAGCAGGAAATAATTCTAAGCAGGATATGAAATGATCAGAGAATGTACTCGCCTCGATAACCTGAACAGCTGATAAGTATAGGGGGGGTCCCACTGAAGCCACAGAGTCCTATTTAAAGCAACACAGGTTACAAGGGGTTTCAAGTTGTAATAAAAGAAACTCTACAAGCAATCTACATTATTCTAGGTTCTTCTAAGTCAAAACAACTCTAGGTCAACTCCGGTCAATAATCTAGTCAAACTAGGTCAAGTGTTGACTTACAGTTAACTTTGGGTCAATTGGTCAACTCTGGTCAAACAGGGTCAATTCTAGTCTATTATAAAGTGTACTTCGTTATTTGTACGTTGAAACTTACGACACGTAAATCGAGATAAGAAGATTATCGGTAAGGTTGATAATCTTATTATAGTGATCCACGCATCCAACTTGTCAATTTCAGCGATGTGAGATCACTGGAATTGACTGATCTCAGTTTCGTTGTACTAATCCCGAAATACGAACATTATGTGAATTAATTATTAATTAATTATAAAAGGGTTAAACTCAGAGAAATTATCAACAAACATTGTCGGACGATGAAATGAACATCGCCAACGTGTCCAGAATGGTCAAATTAGCTAGGATAGCCTACCCAACGGTCCAATTTGGATACAAGGGCAAAAAGGTAATTTTGGGTCAAAACGGTGTCCGTGTCGGAGCCGTTTTGCACCGAAAAACGTGCAAAAAAAACAAGTCAATAAAATATAACAAATTATATGTCCACGCAACCATAATGTCGATACGAACCCAACGGTATCTCCAGAATTGGATTCCGTTGACCCGATCTCAATTTGGCCCGTTGACCAGAACTTAAAATTCCGATTTGCACGGAAATGCGTGCCGAAGCCAAAGTTCTCAAAACTCAGCAAACTACCTGTCAACGAGTCCAGAATGATGATAGGAACTCAACGGTATCTCCGGAATTGGATTCCGATGAGCCGATCTCAAAATGACCCGTTGACCCGGATATTGGTATTCGACTTGCACCGAAATGCGTGCCAGACCCAATGTCCACCAAAACCTAGCAAATTATATGTCAACGAGTCCAGAATGATGATACGAACTCAACGGTATCTCCAGAATTGGATTCCGATGAGCCGGTGTCAAAAAGTTCCGTTGACCCAGAATGTGGGACCCGTTTTGCACCGAAATGCGTGCCCGGGCCCACGTTCTCCAAATCTAACAAATTTTATATGAAAACATGCCAGAATGACGCCACGAATCTAATGGTGGTGTCAGAAATGAAATCTGGAGTCCCGTGTTCAAAAATGGAATTTTATAAGTTGGAAATTACGAATTCGGACGGCCAACTTTGGCGTCGAATTCAACCAATCAAACAAGCTCAAACTGAAATGAAATCTAAAGGGGACAGGAAGAGGGTTATACCAGCTTCGCACCGGAACTGGTAGCATGCCAAACGGAGCTGCGGTGGAGGAGATACAAGCTGACGAAGTTGGTCCCGCGAAACTGTCCAAATTTAATACAATTTAAACGGTCAACTTGGTGGCCGGTTTTCATGTATCAAACAATAAAATTAACGGACGAAAATTGACAAGAGCGAAGGTGGATATACCGAGATTGTGACGGAGCAAAGAAATCGCCGATCCAACGGTCGGATCTCCGGAAAATCACGCATGAAGTTGCTGCAACGGGGCGCCAAAACGAACTTCGTTTCGCGCGTGTCACGACGGGACGTCGTACAAAACGCACGAATCGCCTATACGTCGCGCTGGAGGAGGAGAGACTGACCCCAGGGGGTCGACGGTGTGTTGCAGTGCACTAGCTGCTGTCGCAGCTGCTGTCCAGTGCGTGCTGTTGCTGCGCGGCCACGCGTCCAGGCCAGGCCGGCGAGGCGCGGCCGTGCTCGGCCATGCGCACGGTGGGGCGGCGGCGCGCCGCGACTGAAGATGGTGGTGGCGAACGGGAGTTGAAGGTGGCGGTGGAGAGTTGCATGGAGGAAGAGGAGATCGAGGAGGAGATGGTCGCACGTCGGTGGCCGACGGCCAGGGTGGCCGACGGCCAGGGTGGCCGAGCCACGGCGAGGGAGGTCGGGGTGCATGGCCATGGGTGGCCGGTCGGGTTTTGTTGATTAGAAGTTGGGTTGTGGTGTTGGCCGTTGTGGAGGATGAAGTGGTGATGTGGAGTTGGAGGAGAGATGGAGTTGGAGAAGATGATGCATGGAGGTGGAGCTGTCCATGGCCGGAGGTAGGGCTGGGCCAGGAGGAGGGGGTTGGTCCAGCAATGGTGGTCGGGGAGGAGGAAGAAGCCGGGTTTGTGGGGAGAGCTACTGTGAGTTGTTGCTGTGTGTAGTTTGAAATGGAGAAAGAATAAAGAGAGAGAGAAAGAGTACATGAGTAATAAATGACATGAAAGAGAGAGGTGAAAATTGTTCCTCCTAGAAACTAGGGCCGGCTAGGCATGGTGTTGGCTGCTAGGGGGAAATCAAGAGTTGGGATTTAAATGAAGGGAATCAAAGGGCTATCATTGATTTAGCAAAAATAAGTCATTCTAATAGGGATAAAATCAATAGAAAAATTCTATTAAATATAGAAAAAATAGGCAAAATGAGTACTAATATTTTTGGGCAAGAAAAATACGAGGGTGTCAAGATGGAGAAAATCATGGAGCTGGACTGGGCTCGGTGGAGCCGGATTGGATCAAAACTGGACATTGTGCGAAAATCGAATTAAAATTAGACGTTGATGATCATGAGCGAATAAGTAGCACATGGGGATTCCAATAAATGGGACACAAGTGGCGGACGGATAGTAGGCTCAAAGTGGGCCATGTCCATAGTTGGGGCTGACAGGTTTTGGTCGACAGGGGACCCACAAATCAAGTTAGAAAATAAATGTGACACCGTGGAGTGAAATAAAATCGGGTCACACGTCGGAAAAGTTGTACGAATCAAATGGAGCCCAAGACGACGTGTCTGAGTAGGACACAAAGGTCATGGGTAACGAGCGTCCCGAGTAGATCATCAATGAGGAGTTGGTTTCAAGAAACTGACTGGTCTTGCGCTCCCAATTTAAATGTCATGGTAACGCGCTGAAAATGATCAAGAAAAAGAGTGGGAAAATAAATATCAATCAAATGGTCTAAATGGACCCGAAGTTCAGCGAAGCAGAAAGAGTACAAGGGAACAAGTTTGGATGGGACACTATATACCGTCATGAAGGTAATCGTGTCCACTCCAAAACTCGTGAAGAAGATTTCCAGAGTTGAACATCCCTGATACTCCAAATATCAATGGCATGAAAGAGTACACTTACAGATAAATAAATAAAATAAAAATATTAATCAAAACCAATCAATCAGAAAAATAAAATAAAATAAAAAAAAAAATCAACCAAAATTCAGGGTGCTCACATCCTACCCTCCTTATAAAAATTTCGTCCTCGAAATTAAAATGTTCGTACTCCCTCTAGGTCAAACCCCCACAATCAAAGTCTTAGATTAAAACAAATCATGTGATCAATAGGACGACATACAGGGTCATGGCATACGGTGGTAGTGAAAGTCCCATCTAGGTATGCTAGTCATGATAACCAAAACGGTTATAGGGTATCAAAACACACAAGCAATCCGGGGTGCTAAACTAGAGAAGTTACAGAAACACAAACCATCAAAACCGTAAGGCGGTCTACCATCCTGTATGAAAACTGGTACTCATCAAAAATAAAGAAGGTAACTACCAATCATCAAAAGGGGGTACTATCCCAAAAAAATATCAAAATCACAAGTTTTTTATAACGAAAGTCGATTACATTGAAATACACTCACAATACATAATATAGAGAGCGTTAGAGAGGAAAAAGCTAACATTTAAACCAGTGAAGTATCAACATAATACAGTCTCCGATTTTAGGGTTTTGAAAAGATCACAACTAACTCGATGCTTCCAATATCCTAACATGATAGATAAGAAACCCTAACATACTATCCATACATTTATCTATGCATACAGTTCATTGTTACATGTTAAATCTGAATTTTAACTAAACATGGAAATCAATGTAAAAACGTTAACATGTATTCAGTTTTCAGGATCTTGGAGAAATTTGCATATCAAAACCAACTCAATGTTTATCACAACCTACATGTAAGAATATAAAACCTAACATTATATCCCTACGTACAACATTGTACACAGCTTCAAATATTATTTTAAAGAAAATAAAACAGCAATTTAAACTAAACATTTGGAATTCAGTATTAAGGGTTAACATGCACACAGTCTTAGATTTGACAAATTAAACACACAAACTCAACAAAAGTTTTTTTTTGAATTGAAACTATAAGTATAGCATACATGTGCAGTGATGTAACCATAACTAATATCATGAAATTTATATCTAAATTACGACTTTAACTGGAAAAGCAGGAAACCAGAAATATTGTGGTTTTAAAAATTTAGCATCAACAACACATTAATATTATCTTGATATGTGAGAAATCAAGTGTAGCATGCATACGTGTTAGGCAAAGTGTCTGCTATATATACTCATATACATATTCTCATGTCCCAATAAAAATTAATTCTATATTAAGACTAACATTTAGATTCCTACCAAGATTGCAAGCAGGCGATTAGTGAAATCAAGACAGTTTTATTATTATTACTTAATACAAGAATAATAGCAAGAAGAAATAACGATAAAAATCTGTTTTGCTTATTTCTTTAAAGAAAAACCATTTTGAAATCCAGAGCTAATTTATCAAATCCAAAACAAGTCTAGCAATATCATTGATTCATTGTATTAAGAAGAAATTCATGCTAAGAAGTTACACAAGCTACTCCTAAGTAAACAATGAGATACAAACAAAACAAAACAAAACAGAACAACAATAATTCCATTTTTTTGACTGAAACAAAAGTAGCAAAAACATGTTCAAATATTTAAAGGACAATCTGATAATCATATGCGTCTATCCAAAATAATGATACTCTAAATCCTCGTCATACTAGTAAGCAAGGCTACGATAATCACAGAGTCCTCGACTTAGGCACATATCTCTAGAATCATGGTATTTAATATTTTCGCGATGCCGCTAGCTTGGCTGCAAAAACCTTAAATTCCCACACCCGAGAAATATATCCAAGTCAACTATATGTCCTCACCATGCTGGCTAATATGACTGTAGAAGACTAGATTCCAAAACTTAGATAACCTAGCCCATATAATTTCATCTTGACAAAATTTAAGTTAAATCAACAATGAATACTCAAAAATTAATTCAAATTTATCAACGAACATCAAAATCCCAAAAATGAACAAAATTTATGAAAATACAAACTCGGATGCAACAGCTATCATCAAAATTCAAAATTCAACAACCTTCATCAAAATCAATAATTACAAACTCAAATTCAATAAATATCCATCAAAATCAAATTCAATAGCAGAAAGTAAGGATAAATCAAATCAAGGAAAAAGGAGTTTTCAAATCGAAGTTAAATAAGATTCTCAAGGGTCGTCCCAGGAATCTCTCAAGGGTCCTATCTGTGATTGAGTACTTCAAAATATATCCTAATCCTACTACAGGCTGTAGTGGTACTCTAGTTCGAATACCACTACACTTTTAGTCGAGACCTGCATGGGCCATCACTTGTTCGGTAGGGGTAGCAGAGGTAACTTGGGGATTCTCCCCTTGGTAAGCTCATTGTCTGTCCGGGTTGGTTTCTTCTTCTTGAGTTCAGGGTGAAGACGATGGCAATGCTTAGGAATGTGACCTCTTAAGTGACAGTGATTGTAGTACATAATGTGGTTGTCATAAATGATTTGTTGAATATGGGTTTGGTTGTCCAACTCGATGGTAATAGAATTGGGAGGTTCTAAGGAGAGGTCGAGTTTCATACAGATTTTGGCATAGTGGGCCTTGGTGAGGTTAATAGTTTCTGGCACTGTTACCACATATGTCCCGAACGAATTGGCAATACGCCTGAGAGCCGCTGGAACAAAGCATATTAGGGGAAGGTTGGGTAGGGTCACCCAGGCGGCGACCGTCGCTGAGTCAGCTTTGGTGTTGAAGTCGGGTGACCACTTAATAATCTTCATCTGGTAGGTGTCAATTCTGCAAGTGTCCTTGACCCACATAGTCCTGTGGTCGCCGGCGGAGGAGAGGTGGAGGATCAAGTATCTTGAGTCAAGAGGGGCCACCCGGTACTCCGTCGAGAGTTTCCAACTGGCTATCACCTCCTGAACTTTGGATAGTTTGGGGCATCCAGATGAAAATTTGAGGATAAAGGTGTAGGGAAATGAGGTTGATAGAGAGGATATTTCCTAGTCCGAGAAAGGGATCGAAAGAATCGGGGAGTCTTGAGAGTATTCAATGTCCGGGAGGTTGACGTCGGGGAGAAGAGGGGCTTTCGAGGGAACTAGGTCCGGACGCAGCGTGGCAGCATAAGAAGGCCGATCTGCCCCGTTGGAAGGAGGATTCAGGGTCCTGACTAGGGAAGGGGCATCTGCTGCAATGATGGATGGGAGTGGTCCCTGGCTGGTCAGGACGGCATCGGGGCCGGTCGGGGTTGACCTGAGTGGGACGAAGGGTGAAGAATGATCTGCCTGGGGGACTGGGGTGG